>JADHKP010000030.1:198826-232975 GCA_019925385.1 Raffaelea deltoideospora | reverse complement strand
GGGGGGGGGGGTTGTTTTTTTTTTTTTTTTTTTTTTTTTTAATTTTTAAAAAAAAAAAAAAAAAAAAAAAAAAAAAAAAAAAAAAAAAAGGCCAATTATATGGCTATTGCTGATGCCCAGCTTCAAGTGTTCTGTCGTGCTGTGAGTTGTAAGAGGGTGACGGTGGCGGCTGGCAGCTAGGGGGGGCTGAAGGAAGTAATTTATAGAGACCATTCCTGTACTGTTTGCTGTGTCCATACGACAGCAGATTGCCGTGCATGACAACTGGCGACTCCCGCTTGATTATGTCGGATTACCATCCGAGGTTAGTTAGTAATCAAAAGGAGTTGGGAGTTACGAGTATGGATAGTAATCAAACGATTGTGAGCAAGACGGCCCAAGTGTGTTTGAGATGGCTCAGGTCTGTGTGGGATGGCTGCGGCAAACAAGTGGTAAAAAGAAGGTAGTGGTAGAGCAAGGGCCGCGCCGAGGTTTCTACTCCATAGATGGGATCCGTATTGTTACGCCGTGTGTTATTATGGATGCCACGAAATCTCTATCCGAGCAATACGAGTAGTGCCCCGATTGGAATTTTATTTCCATTAGTGAACCCCTGTATGATTCCGTGGAGAAAATGAGTCACGACCGACAACACTCTTTCGACGGTGTACTCCGTAGATATAAAAACGGGGAGAACAAGCGCTGCGATGTCACTCATGGCAACGCCTTTGAAATTTCCATTTCTTCCTGTGCGCTCGTCTTCATCTTTTCCCATGTTCGGCCCTCACAGCTTTTGTTTTGACATAGTCATTCAACATTGCACCAAAACTGCGTTACGCCTGCCACCAAAACTGCCACCAAAACTGCCAACTACCAACTACCAACTGCCACTGCCACTGTCACTGCCACTGCTTCAGCCATGACGGCTTTTCAACAACCTCGAGAGTGGCGCAAAACAGTCGCCGTGCCCACACCCAATGCCGCCGATGGTGGTGTGGCTGCGCCAGACGGCACGACCGACCAGACATTTCTCTGCTCCACGGACCCTGCCCTCGTGCAGACCGACGCCCTAAACGATGCCCTGGCATCCGACCTGGTTTCTTGGGCAGGCCCGCTCGAGCCGGACGAGCTCGCCACCATGCTCGCCAGCAGCATCAGCCTGGGCATCTACCTCTGCGGCGACGACAACAGCATTGGCGGCAGCCGCGCTGCCAGCGGTCCGAGCGAGCCGCACCCGGGGCCCATGGTTGGCTTCGGCCGAATCATCACGGACCACGTCACATATGCCTACTTGACCGATGTCTATGTGCTGCCAGCCTACCAAAAGCGCGGCCTTGGCACGTGGATGATGCGCTGTTTGCGGGACCTGCTCATGGGACCGAACGACGCCACGTCTCCCAAGCCGTGGCCCAAGCTGCGGCGTCTGTCGCTCGTTGCCAGCTCGCCTGCCGCGGCTCGCATGTACGTGACCGCCCTCGGAGCGGAGATCGTGGGTCGATACCGCCAATCGCCAGGAAATCCCGACAGCGGTCTAATCTTTGTGGAGATGGCCGGACCGGGCAGGGTGGTGCCCCCGTCCCTGCGTCACTGAAAGGCGTAAAGGCAGGAAAAAATAGAAAAAGTAGTTGCCAGGAATGGGATGGTTGCGAGGTACGGGAAGCAATAAAAGCATATTTCACAATGCAACCAGGCGACAAAGGTGAAACGTATAACCGAAGCAGTATCACTGGGACCCAGTAGTGTACAGATCCTCGCTGCACTCGGCCCGGTCATTCAGCTCTTGACAGTGGTCTTGCCGTATGCGCCGCCAGCCGCGCGTCGCAGCTCAAGCGCTCGCTTGTACGGCGGAGCCGTTGGCGGTTGGACCGGGTCCAGCGACACGTGGTCGTCGGGCAGTCGGTAGGAGGCGTCCGAGTCGTACGCAGACAGGTCGCCGCACGCCACAAATGGCGCAATCCAGCGGGCGGCGGCGGCCTGGCCGGTTGGGGCCCCCCGTGAGCTCTGTTTTGCCGTCTCCGTCAGATCGTCGTAGTCGACCTCCATGACATCGCCGTCGTTGCGGTACAGCAGAGACACGTCATTGTTGTCGTTGTGGCAGCCGTCGCCCCCTTGGGCCTTCGCCTTGGCTGGCGGCTGGTCTCCGGCGTCGGCGATGCCCAGGGGCCGCTCCAGACTGGCCTGGAAGCCGGCCGGCGGGCAAAAGTCCAGACAGACAACAAAGGCCTCCACGCTGCTGGCCCGCGACGAGCGCGGCTTGGCCACCACGACGCGCCGGAAGAACAGCTTCAGCTGGGCATAGAGCACGTCGACGTTGCGCCCCCGGAAGATCTTGGCCACGAACCGGCCGCCGGGCTTGAGCACGCACAGCGCCAGGTTCAACGCGGCAAACAGCAGCTGCGACTGCACGTACATGTCCAGGTCGTGCAGGCCCGTCACGTCGGGCGCGCCGTCGCTCAGCACCAGGTCGACCCGGTGGCGGCTGCCGCCCGCGTCGCCTGGCACCTCTGCTGCGCCACTGCCGGGGTCCAGGGCCTGTAACAGAAGCGGCACCGTCGCTGGATGTGTAATGTCAGCTCGCAGCGTCACAATGCCCGGCAGCGGGCTGATGGGCTGCAGATCAATGGCGACAATCTTGACGGCTCTTGGCTGCTGCTGTTGCTGCTGTTGTTGTTTCTGGTGCTGTTGCTGTTGCTGTTGCTGCTGCTGCTGCTGCTGCTGCTGCTGCTGCTGCTGCTGCTCAGCCACGCCGGAAGCCTGCGCCTCGTCCCCCCCACCGCTGCCACTGCCACTTTCGCTGCCACGGCCGCTTTCCGGGTCTCCAAAAACACCGAGCATCTGCTGCCGCAGGAGAGCTTCTTGGTCCAGCCATGCTGCCCTGCCGAACTTCTCGCCCTTGATCAACACCCGCGACAGCACCTGAGACCAACTGCCCGGTGCCGCACAAAGGTCTACTACCCGTGTCACTCCAGAGAATAAATCAAACTCTGGTTGTCTGTTAGAGATTGCTGCTGACTGCCCCTTGCCCCTTGTTCCTTTCTTTTTTTTTCTTTTTTTTTTTTTTTTTTTGCCTGTTTTTGTTCTTCCGTTTTTTTCCCACTCACCTTCGTCCAATTGCAGCAGCTTGAAAGCACTTCTGGCTCTCCATCCTTGCTCCTTTGCAAGCCGGTAGTACGCATCGCGCTTGTCTTTGGATGACTTGCCCATGGTTGTTGTTTACAAGCCGATTCGTTGAAAACTTTTGGCATGCTGATGCTCTCAACTCCACAGAAAGTGCCCGGCTCTTAATTTTTTTTAGCATTCATTGTCACGTGATGGGTTGTGCTGCTCTAGGTAGTTGGACCTGGAGTAGAAGCCACTTCTATTCTGAAAACACCCCAAAACACATCCAAAAACCTCAAAAAGAGGCACTTGGAGTGTGTGTGCATGAAAAAACAGCTTTACGTTTTACAGGGTGTCTCTCTTTATATTTGAGGGTTTGCATCGATTTCACAGGCGTGGTATCGCTACTCGTACTCGTACATGAACGAGGCTGAAGCGAAGATAAGATACGATGATGCCCCACAAAAAAAAAAAGTTCAACCACCCCCCAAAAAGCATTTATTCTTCAAATATTGTACGAGCACTTTTACAAGAGCAACAACCTCGCCATTTGCGAAAATAGAACCGACGCTTCTATTGCCCGACTCTTTTTTTGCGTTTTAAGCAATGGCTAGCGCAGATTCGTCCAAGGATGGCAGCAAGAAGCGTAAGCTGACGCATGCATATCGTGCGCATCCGCAGAAGCGCAGAAAAGGCGGCAATGGCTCGCAGTCGGCATTCCATGCAGCCAAGGCCAAGCAGCCGGAAAAGGCGAGGCGCGTGGTGGCGGCTAGCGAGTTGAAGTGGCGCGAGGTGGCCATCCCTGAAATGTTTGGCGATGCCGAGGGCTTCTTCGGGCTCGAGGAGGTAGAGGGCGTGGACGTGGTCCGAGACGGAGACACTGTGAAATTTGTATGTTTTTGTTGATTGCTGGAATCCCCCTTTTATTGCGTGTGGCCTTTTTTCACCTTTTTTTTTGCTGACGCGCTCTGCGCCTTAGGTAACCGCGGTATCTGCTGATGAGAGCGACGATTTTGCGGGATTTGACGATCTACCCAGTCCGGCCGGCGCAGCGGCAGCATCCGGCGAAACGAACACAGCCAAGACGGAACGGGCGCCACCGGTGTCGGCGCCGGAGCCAGACAGCACAGCGAGGAACAAGGAGAAGCCGAATGCGAGCGACAAAAAAGGCGCCAAAAAGGAAAAGAGGGACGCGAAGGACAAGCAAAAGAAGGGGGGCAAAGGAGCGTCGGCGGTGTCGGCATCGGATGAAGCGGACGACGAGCTGGCGAGCGGCAAAGGGTTTGCCATGCTGGCGGAGCTGGACTCGGATGACGGAGGCGACGGCGCAGATGTGTCGGCATGGGTGCCGTTGGGCCTGTCTCCGCAGATGCTGAGCTGCATTGCGCAGCTCAAGTTTTCGCAGCCGACGGCGATCCAAGCGGCGTCGATTCCCGAAATTCTGTCAGGTCATGACGTGGTTGGAAAGGCGTCGACCGGGTCGGGCAAAACCCTGGCATTTGGCATTCCTATTGTGCAGGCGTGGTTGTCGTCGGGCGGTGCCGAGAAAAGGAAGCGAAGCACAGCCGCCGCCGCCGCCGCCGCCGCCGCAGCAACAGAACAGGCGAGTCCGGCGGCAGCGTCGCAGGCCGCCACTGCGTGTGCGCCAACGGCGCTGATTTTGTCGCCGACGCGCGAGCTGGCGCACCAGATCACGAACCACCTCAAGGAGCTGTGCAAGGCGCTGCCCGTGGCGCCGTATGTGTGCGCGGTGACGGGCGGCCTGTCCGTGTTCAAGCAGCAGCGGCAGCTGGAAAAGGCCGACATTGTGGTGGGGACGCCGGGGCGGCTGTGGGAGGTGCTGAGCGCGAGCAAGCCGCTGATGGAGGCCTTTCGGTCCATTTCGTTTCTGGTTGTGGACGAGGCCGACCGGCTGCTGTCGGAGGGCCACTTCAAAGAGGCCGAGGACATTCTGGCGGCGCTGGACCGGCTGGAGACGGACGAAGACGGCGAAAACACGGGGCTGCGTCCCCGGCAGACGCTCGTCTTCTCGGCCACCTTCAACAAGGGCCTGCAGCAGAAGCTGGCGGGCAAGGGCCGCTACAATCTGATGGACAAGGCGCAGTCGTTGGAGCATCTGCTGCAGCGGCTCAACTTTCGCGAGGCGGCTCCCAAGTTCATCGACGTCAATCCGGTGTCGCAAATGGCCGAGCGTCTGCGAGAAGGCATGGTCGAGTGTGGTGCCATGGAAAAGGTGGGTTTGTGGTTTGTTGCTGTTTCTGTGTTCTTTTGTTTTTCTTTGAGGGTGGATATGCGGCTCATACACGATGACTGCTTGCTTTTGTGTCATCGCACTGCTAACTGGCTCTTTGCTCGGGCAGGATCTCTATCTCTATGCGCTGCTTCTCTTCCAGCCGACGCGGCGCGCGCTCGTCTTTACAAACTCGATCAGCTCGGTGCGCCGCCTGACGCCGATGCTGCAGAATCTGAATCTGCAGGCGCTGCCGCTGCACTCGCAGATGGCGCAGAAGGCGCGTCTGCGGTCCGTCGAGCGCTTTGCGGCCGCCCAGGGCGCCAAGGGCGCCGTGCTCATCGCGACCGACGTGGCCGCGCGCGGTCTTGACATTCCGGGCATCGACGTCGTCATCCACTACCACGTCCCGCGCACGGCCGACAACTACGTCCACCGGTCGGGCCGCACAGCCCGAGCCGACCACGCCGGCCTGAGCATTCTGCTGTGTGCGCCGGAAGAGGTGACGCCGACGCGGCGGCTGGTGGCCAAGATCCACGCGGCTTCGACGAAAGAGGACAGCAGCAACAAAGGCAGCACTGGCGACAGTGTCAACAGCAACAAAGGCAGCACCGGCGACAGCGGCAACGGCAACAACAAAAGCAGCACTAGCAACGGCAGCACCAGCCACAGCGGCAATAGCAACAACAAAAGCAGCACCAGCAACGGCAGCACCAGCAGCAACAAAATAAGCACCCGCTTCTACATCCGCTCCATCGACCTCGACCGCCGCGTGGTGTCGCGGCTGAACGAGCGCGTCGTGCTGGCCAAGAAGATTGCCGACTCGTCGCTGGCCAAGGAAAAGGGCAGCAAGGACGACTCTTGGCTGCGGGCGGCGGCCGACGAGCTGGGCGTCGACTATGATTCCGAGGCCAGCGGCGGTCTCGAGGCCGCCGGCTCCTGGAGCGGCCGCGGCAGCGGCCGGCGCAGCCGGCAGAAGGAGGCGGCGTCGCTCAGCAAGGCCGAGCTGGCGGCGCTGCGGGCCCAGCTGCGGCAGCTGCTGGCCACGCGCATCAACACGGGTGTCAGCGAGCGGTATCTGACGAGCGGCGGCGTCGACATCGACGCGCTGCTGCGCGGATCCTCCGACAGCTTCTTGGGCACCGTCCGCGGGCTGGGACTCGACGACAACTGACGGGCGAGGCAAACCGACGGTTGAGATGGAGGGTACGCAGACAAAAGAGCTGAATGACGTAATATTGGCCTTTGGGGACAGGTTATAAAATATGGCAGAAGAATAAAAGAATAAAAGCTTAAAAAGGAAGCGACTGTAGCGCCCTATCGTACCTTCCGCCTCGCAGCCTCGACTCAATAGTTATTACCCATCAACAAGTATGGATTATTTTTGCCGTGTAGTAATACTGATTCTCAGTCGTCGCCATTCTTCTAGCATTTCACTTATCCATCCTTTCTTTACAGACATTTTTATCCATTTCTCTTTGCGATTCCTCGGCAGCTGTGCTGCTGCTACAAACCCAATGTCATTCCTAACATCCTCATAAGCCCTTCTCTTTTGTCTCCCCGTTTTATCGCCGTCTCCTCCCACCTGCGTCCTTCCCCCCCAGCCATGCCTTCCGGGCTCCTCATTCTTCAAACATGGCTGACCGTGCTGCTTAGTGTGCTTCTGCTGGGCCCTCCCGCTCTTTGCATCGTCCGCGGTCCCGCGGGCCCGGCCATTTTGAACTCCTTGCTCGCTGCACTGGTGACCGACGAGTCGAGTCGTTGGCGTGTGTTTCCTGTCCTCCTGGCCAACTACGCCTTTGTTGGTGGTCTGTTGATGTCGTTTACGAGTTGCCGCCGCGACGGCTCCAGCGCCGCCACTGGACGGGACGCGGCCCAGCAAAGCCAGTCAAGCAGCAGGGTTGGCGCCACAGCCGCTTTAAACCGCCACGTCGTTTCAGAAGCGTTCAACCAAGGGATGGCGAGATGCTTTGCCTGGCCACTACGGCACGAAGGAACAGGCCGCGCGGCTGCTTTTGTCGTCCAGGAAAAAAGCCTCTTTTCGCTATTCGACGCCGCCGCCGATTCGGCAACAAGCGGCCCTGTCACGGCGACGCTGGCTGACAGCGTACGGCCCCTGGCGGCGACTTTTCTCGGGCTTCCCGTGCTCGTCGGCCTGTTTGTCTTGTGTGCCCAGAAGCCGCTGCGCCTGGCGGCCCGCCGTGTCTGGGTCTACGTCGTGCAGCCGGCCGCCGACCAGATCGTCGACGGCGTGGCTGGGACGGCCGTTCGTGTGCGCGAAGCGCTCAGGAGCGCCGGCTCGGCGTTGCGAGGCGCGGCCGCGGCGGCGTACCAGCACGTGGCCGACACGGTGGCGCCGCTCCTGTTTGGCACGGCCATGGTCCTGGCCACGGCGGTGGGCATTGTGCTGTACGGCCTCGGCCACGTCCTGCTTTCGGCACTGGTGCAGTCGGGCGCGTTTGGGCTGAACCGCGAGGCGGCCGAGACGCTGGCGGAGCTGCTGCTGGTGCAGTGGCGACTGCTGCGCCAGCTGGACTGGTCGTGGTGGTGGAACGCGCTCGTGGCCTGGCAGAAGCGGCGCCGGCACCGGCACCAGCACCCAGACCTGCGCGACGAGCCGCTGCTTGGCCATCATGGCTCTACGCGCGACCACGCACACCATCTCTACCACCACCACGGCCATAGCCATAGCCACAGCTACAGTCACAGCGACAACCAGGATGATGGCCACCACGATGGCCACAACGCCGACGATGTCCTCGATGTCCTCGACGTGCACGACGATGACGATGCCAGCCACGAAGCCGGTGACGATACTCACCACCACCACTTCCACCATCCTCATCCACATCCACACCACATGCATGCCGATGACCAGCCCCGCCATCGACAGCCGCCCCGCCAGAGTCTTGAGGACAAAAGTGGCTTGGAAATCCTGCTCGACTGCGGCTGCCCCTACCGCTACCGCGGACTCCACGTCAACGGCTGTCATGTGTTCCGTCCGCCAACGCCGCCGTCGCCTCAGCAGCCGCAGCCCCGGCAGCAAGCGCAGAGCCGCCGCCACCACAGCAAACGCCACCACCACGACAGCGACAGCAGCAGCAGCAGGAGCAGTGCATTGGACAGTCCACAGGGAAGCGATAGCGGCAGCGCCGCCGACAGCGGCCACGGCACTCCTACCGACGGCCGCAAGGGTAGCAACCAGGAGAGCAGCGGCCAGAGCCGTCGTCGCCGCCGCAATTGGTTTGGCCTGCTCTTCAGAAAGTGGGTGGACCGCAAGACCTCAACGCCGTCCAGTCGCCCGGAAGGTCGCCCCGAAGACACGGCGGACAGCGCGCCAGACAGCGGTGAAACCAGCAACGTCTCCGCACTGGAGCACGAAGAGGTCACGCAGCATCTCCATCACCACCGCCGCGCCCATCGCAACCGCGCCTTCCTAGCCCACGCCATCGGTCTTGACGGCTTCGTGGCTGGCAATGGCAAGGCCGGGCTTGCATGGCCACCGCGCGGCAGCCGTGCTGGACCTGCATCCGTCGCTCGGCCATTCAAGAAGGGAAAAAGGCATCTTTGAATGGGAAAGCTGCTGATGGGCGGTCGCAAAGAGACCAAACCTACAGCGTGAAGACCCACGGCAAACGAAATACAACTGCAGCACGGTACTGCTCCTTATTACTTTCACATCTTCGGGCTTTTTCTTCAGCCTTGTTTCGGAATCTGCAGAAGGATTATGGTTACCAGGCTAGCAAAAAAAGAAATACAATTTTTGGCGACTGGTTGAAGCTGTATGGAGCACGTAGTAGGGAGTAGTAATAGGGGCTATGGTATTACGTCGTGCAAAGCAATACGTCGTAACGACTTCTCTACGAGGGCCTCCGATGTACGTTTTATTACTGTATATGGTACTATCGCCAGTGGCGTCTGACTATTCCCTACGCCGTCACACCCCACAACGCAATTACTCCACAAGCTTAAAAGGTAAAAAAGGGTCCAAAAGGGCGTTGGCCAAACTGACCCTCCAAAAAGCCACCCGTCGAAAAGGGGGCCCAATCAAGGCTCGGTAGGTGGGAACGGAAAATAACGGTCCAGGAACCTGGTCGTTGCGGCTGAACGCCGAAGGACCATTTAGCAGGCAAGTTGAAAAAAACCGCGCCCCTCTGCTCATTTCCCATGCAGGGGAGACTAAGTTCTCACCACTCGCAGAGTAATACAATTTGCGATGTATAATACAATGTACTTTGAAAAAAAAAATACCAGGCTACGACGTATTAATGCCAATCCAGAAAGTCCAGGACAGCCAGCGATGTGGAATGTACATCGTAGGCGCAAATGCAGACTGCCCCGACCAGAGGAAAAGACAGAAGAGTTGCGGTCAGCCCCGGAAGTCTGACCCCCAAAAGAAAAGATACTTTCAATCATCATTATTACACTGCTCAGAAGACGCTTCATCATGGCTTCTAGGGAATGCTTCTCTGCCAAGAGCATAGGCTCGTTGAGGGCCAATGAGATTTTGGCGCAAGCGAGACATTCCAGGAAGAGGAGAAAAGAAGCAGAAAAGGAAGAAATGTAAGAAAAGGCCAAGAAAAAAAAAGGGGGGGTGCTTGGTCCACGTTGTACGAAATACATACTCCATAGCGCAAAATCCAGCAAAAATACCAAGAAGCCGTCGTCAATACCAAGCAGCCCGGCAAACACGAACTGGTGACGCCAAGAGAATAAAACTAGGGCCAGGCATATCTGATCTCGAGGCTTTCTCTCTTCTCGCAGCGGAAGCGTCGGCGCTAGCAAACACTACGAGTACGACGTACAACTTCCAGAGCCCCCCCTGGTTATGCCTTGTTGCACCCTCCCGTCTTTGTCTCTGGAGTATTGTCGTTATGGCGTCTGGTACGTGGCGCGTCTACGGACAAACTTATGGGCACGAGACGATGCTTGGTGGCTTCGTATTTGTCGTATCCAGGCGGACTGTGTACGATGTACTCTGGTTTTTAACGAAAAACGCAGTCTCTCGAGGTAACGCATACGAGTAATGCTTTCCGAGAGAAGATAGCGACCGCCCCTTTCCCATGTTCGGTCAAGCCCTCAGCCCTTTTCCTTTTTTTTTTTTTTTTGCCAGTGACGTCCTTCGTATGTTTTTGTTGCCTTTTGTACTCCGTAATTACTCCCCGTATGGCCTTTCGGTTCGTATTTTTCTTCTTCTTTCATCATACTTTATTTTCCCCGCGTTCTTCTTTCTGAAGCAGACTGGCACTTATGCCTCTTCGTCCTGTCATATATTGACTGCGGCACTCTGCGCCTCTGACTCGGCTCTTGCGCGGCTCAGCCAGTTCGACCTTTGCGAGAATCCTCTTGTTTTGTCCTTCGTTGCTTCTAAAAGCATGCGGCACAATTCTTTGCTGCCGGCGCTCGCGTGGCTCGCCCTCGCAGGGCCGGCGGCAGTCGCCACAGACATTGTCTATGTCACCGACCTCGAGATCTTCACGCTGCTGGTGAGTGTTTATGGTGTTGTGTCTTGTAGGACGAGCTTTTCTTTGCCGGTTTGGCCTCGTGTTGTTGTTTTGTCGTCCTGCTGCTTGGCGCCTGTCCTCTATCTCTCTCCCCGTCTCTCGTTCTCGCGCTCGACTGCGGTTCTCGCCTGTCGCATTGGCCTAACACATCTTCCGATCGGCAGGCTCCATGTGCCCAGTCGGCCATCAGCTACGACGTCATGTCCATGACGTACTCGAGCTGTCCCGAAGCCGTCTCGGCACTGCAGTCGTGCGTGTGCACCAAGAACAACTACTTTTCGTCGCTGGCGTCCGAGATTTCCACCGACATCAAGGAAAGCTGCGGCAACGTCGCCACCGCCGACCAGGAGTCCGCCGCCTCCGTCTTCAGCGCCTACTGCAACCAGGCCACCCCGGTCGTCTTTCCCTCGCCCACCGTCATGGTGAGCCAGTACATCACCGACATTCCCGAGATATCGTATCTGCCACCCTGTGCCGCCACCCAGGTGTCCGATGCCGTCATGACCATGGTATGTTGTTTCTCTCATTCTCTCTCTCTCGGTCGCCCCTCTCTCTCTCGGTCACCAGTTCTCTTTCTCTCGGTCACCAGTTCTCGTTCTCTCGGCCACCCTCTCCTTCTCGGCCACCCTCCCTCTTTCTAACTCCTCTTCAGACATACGAGTATTGCCCCGGCGATGCTCCTCACCTGGCCACCTGCGCGTGCCAAAAGCAGCAGAACTCGCTTATGGTCAGCCAGATCATCAACACGCAGGTCCGCGAATACTGCTCATCACGCACAGCCGACATTGCTTCGGCCCAGGCATTTTTCGCTGCCTACTGCAACCTTCTGTCGGGCACCTCTGACTTTCCCTCAGCAACCAATCCTCCAGGAGACAGTGCGTGGAACCCGAGCCCGGCCCCCTTTTCTGTTTCTCAGCCTTGGTAGCCTTCTTGCTCTCAAAGACCCCCTTTTGCTTTATGCTAACAAGCTCAGTGTCGTACTACATCACCGACATGCCCCAGTACAGCTCGCTGGCGCCGTGTGCCCAAAGTGGTCTTTCTTATGGCGTCTTCACGGTAGGTGTTTCTGGGGCGTTTTGGGAGGGTTCGGGGTGTTGGATTCGCCGTGCTTCTGATTTTTGCGTGGTTGCTGCTTGTGCTGTCGAAACAATCCTCTAACATGCCTAGAACACATACTATAATTGCCCCGAAGGCCCGCAGCTGCTGGCATCGTGTGCCTGTCTTAAAGAGGGCATGCCCGTTCTTGTGTCGAGCTATGTCACCAGTAACGTCAAATATTACTGCGACTCTACCGACACCGAAGACATCACCTCCGCTTTGCAGGTACGGTTTCCCCACTACCCAGTCCCACTCCTGTCAGTACAGCGTGAGCAAGCGGTCGGCTAACTCCAGCACAGGTTCTTAGCACATACTGTGCTGCTGCCAATGCAAAACTGGTGGTTACCGGCGTGTCCAATTCGGGTGGGTTCTCCTGCAAACTGGTCCATTTTGTCTCTTTATCCTCGATCTCCCCTACCCCTTTTCTCAGCGGCCGGTATGTTTGGTGGCGAGACCTTGCGATGGCTGACCGTGTAACAGTATCCCAAACGAAACCGTTCGGCGCAGGGGGCACGTTGACCTCGGAGCCCACGGCGACGGGCGGCAGCAGCAGCGACAGCAGCGACAGCGGCGGCAACAGCGGAAGTAGCTCGGGCAGCGGTAGCAGCAGCAGCGGCTCGCACTCCAAGAAGAAGAGTGGCGTCAGCTCTGGCGTCATTGCTGGCGTGGTCATTGCTGTCGTGCTGGGCATAGCCGTTGTGGGGGCCTTTGTCCTCATGGTCCGCCGGCGAAAGTCAAAAAACGCCAACATGGGCCCGCCGCAACATCCGCCCGCGCCGCCGTCCACGTCCAACTTCCAGCAGCTGCACAACATGCCGTCCGACGGCAGCGGCTATGGCAAGCCCGAGCTGGCCGGCACCATGCTCTCTGGCGACGCCGCTGCAGTTGGCGCCGGAATCCAGCGGCCCATGGGCTCGCCCAGCCCGAGCCCAGGTGCTGGTGTCAAATATCACCCGTCGCCGTCGCCCGTCTCGGCCCAGCTCTCCGGTAGCGGTTATGGCTCGCCGCCTCCGCCGTTCCAGCAGCAGTACGGGCCGACGCAGCCCCCGCCCCATCCGCCGCCGCAGGCGGAGCTGCCTGGCGGCGTCAGCGGCGGCAACCCGTTTGCCGCAGACCCGAAAAACGCTGGCGGCTATCCGCTGGCCGAGCTGCAGAGCCCGCAGACCGGCTATCCGCCCGTCTCGGCGCTGCAGAGCCCGCAGTCGCCGTATGGCGGAGCGCAGCCCACGCCACCTCAAGCATATCAGGCCGAGCTGTCGGGCAGCCAAGCCGTCTACGGCCAGGCATCGCCATACCCAGCGCAACAAGCTCAGTATGCCCAGCAGGCTCAGTATGCGCAGCAGGCGCAGCACCCTGGCCTTTCGTGGCAGTCAGGGCCGGTGCCGCAATATCCCAGCGAACTGGAGAGTCCGGCAGCGGGCGTGCCTCATGCGCGGTGATGACGTGTGATGCGTGGCAACGATGCGTTGTAGTGCGAGTGTGTTATGTCATGAGCGTGAAAATCTGAGGGGGATAGGAACAGCGCTTTGTATGGACAGCATGGGCGTTTCTTTCGGGTTTTGTAATACTTTTTTCCCCTGATTTCCATTGCGTTTTTGCTGTAATATATGACGACGGTTTTTTTTTTTTCAAATAATGCACTGTTAAAACATTGACGGGCGGACCGACTTCGACGGGTCAGGTTTCGTACACGGCACAAATGTCTTTGGCAAATGTGGAGGTTGCCCACCGACATCCGACATCTATGAATGCTTCTTTGAGGGGGGTGCCGCACGCCTATCGCCGGTACATCGATGTTGCTTTGCCAGCCGCCAAAGCCCTGGATACCGTCATGGAGCAGGCCGACTGGGTTCTTTGACCTCCAAGTGATCTGGTCCATTTGCGGCGCGTGTGCGCAGTCTCTGCCTGTTGGTCTTTTTGTTTTCGAGAATGTAGATTTAAGCAAAATGCAAACCAATATTGGGGCAGCCATTTATCGGCCACGATACATGAGAGGGGGAAGTTTGGGGGTGGGTGGCTGCGCCTTCTGAAAGAGGAACTTGTTTTGAATGGCTAATTTTGACTTCAACAGAAAGAGCAATCTGGACCTGTTACCTGCTTAAGAGAATGCCACTGTCTATAGTTCCATAAGACACGTACATTAGCTATACGATTTTTTTTCTTTTCCTTCCACTTTCTTTCACAGATCGGCTTCCCTTTCTTTTCTTTGTTTCCGAAGCAAATGCGGCTGCAACAAACCCCAACAAACATTTTGTGAATGTCAGTTCGAGACGTTTGTACGACGTTGCATTTCCGCTGGCTCAAGCTCTTTGTCAGTTGATACCCCACTTTTATTAGCGCCTGATTATCTAACACGTCTCCAACCAAAGCTTACCGAAAGCAGAACTGCTGCACTTGGCTTTGGCGACCATTGTTTACCTTGTTTCCCTCTACTCATTTTTTTTTTCATCATCATAATTTTTTCCCCGTGGAATGGAAGAGCGCGCGGAAGACAACGCTCTGTAATAACCGTTTATCTCCCTTTTGTCTGCTTTTCGTTTTCTGACGACGCTGGCCTTCTTGTCTCCCTCTTCTCCAACACCATGGCGGCGGCTGCCGTGGACGTGGGCTATTTGTCCACGCACCTTGGTGTGCCCGAAGCCAACCTCTCCGCCTGCTTGACCGATCCGACCGTCGATCTCGTCCGCGCCGTCCTGGACGCCGTCACCACTCGGGCCCATGAGTTTGACAATCTGTACGCCGAGAAGCTCAAGGTCGAGATCGAGCTGGAGAGCGTGGTGCGCAGCGCCGAAGCCCGCAACGAGTCCTTCAAAGCTGCGGGTGAAGCCAGTCGCAAAGAAATCGAAGAGCTCCGGCGCAAACTCGACATCGAAGGTGAGATTTATCTGATATTTGCCGTAAAATGAAATACGTTTTCGGCACATCTTGGGCATTTTATTGATGGCTATTTTTTTGTGGTTCGGATGTGTTTGTTTGTTTTTTTGTTTTTTTATTCTCTTCTGACCTTCCCCCCCTCGTGTCACAGAAAACAAACGTCGGACGATCGAAAACGAACTTGAGGCCCTCAAATCATCCAGCGCTAGCACAAAGGCCGAAGCCGAGCGACTTGCCAGCCGAAATGCATCTCTGGAAGCCTCCAACCGCGACACCCTTGCCGTCCTTGAGTCCAAAACCTCTGCCAACGCCGAGCTTGCCGAAGAGCTCCAAGCCCAGCACCAGAAGAGCCTCAAGCTGAACCAGCAAATCTCCGCTCTGCAGCAGGACATTCAAAACGCCCAGGCCGCCGCCAGCAGCGCCAAGTTCCGCGAGCAGGCCCTGCAGCAGGAGCTTGAGTTTGCCCGCAAAAACAACGAGTGGTTTGAAAACGAGCTCAAGACCAAGAGCGAAGAGTCTCTCAAGTTCCGCAAGGAGAAGGGCGCGCGCATCGCCGAGCTGCAGCGCCAGAACGACGAGGCACAGTCCAACATTGAGTCCCTGACACGCACCGAGCAGCAGCTGCGCGCCCAGCTCGACGACGCCCAGCGCAAGGCCGACGATGCCCTGGTCGAGATCCAGCAGCTCCAGGCCGCCGCCGCCCGGAACGAACAGGACTTCCGCGCCGAGCTGGAGTCGGCCAACCGTCTGGTCGAGCTCAAGGACCAGCAGACCGAGACGCACCGCAACCGCCTGCGGGAGGTCGAGCTGCGTCTTGAGCAGGTCAAGGACGACGCCGCTGACGAGGTGCGCCGCGTGCGCCAGGAGATGGAGCAAATCAAGGAGGATCTGCAGCAGTCCGACCAGCGCGCCCAGGATCTCGAGGCCGAAGTCGACCGGCTCCAGGCCATGCTGGCGGCTGCGCCCCGTGGCCCCTCCGCCGCGGCACTGCCGATGCAGCCCGGCTCGGCCCCCCAGACGCCGCGTGCCAACGGCTCTCTGCCGCGTGCCTCGTCGCCATTTGGCACTCCGGGCTCCATTTTGCGCGGGAAGTCGAGCATCACGGCCGCCCAGGCCATGGAAGAGCTGTACAGGACCAAGGGTGAGCTAGCCCGCGAACGGCGAAGAAACAAGGAGCTTTCGCAAGAGCTCGACGAGATGATGAGCGCCCTCGAAGCCAAGAGCCCCGAGATTGCCGACCTGCAGGAAGAGGCCGATCGCCTGCGCTCCGAGAACATGCAGATCTCACGCCTCTGCGAGGAAAGCTTCACGGAGCGGGACCTGGCCAAGAAAGAGGCCAAGAAGGCCGAAGCGGCCAACGCCACGGCGCAGGCTGAGATCGAGATTCTGCGCACGCAGCTGCGCGATCTCAGCACGCAGGTCCAGCTGCTCGTCTTCAACCTGCAGGCCCGCGAGAAGGGCTTCGACGAGCTGTCCGAGGACGAGCTCCGCCAGTTTGAGCGCCTGCAGAGGGGCCAAGTCACCGAGGGCGCGCTCGACGACATGTCCGACACCCACCAGTTCATCTCCCAACGCTTTGTGGCCTTCAAGGACATCCAAGAGCTCCAGCAGAAGAACGCCGAGCTGCTGCGGGTGACGCGCGAGCTGGCCACCCGGATGGAGAGCGACGAGGCCGCGGAAGCGAAGCAGCAGCGGGATAAGGACCGCGCGGAGCTGGAGACGCTGCGGGACGTTGTCTCTCGTCTGCAAGACGAGTCGAGGTCGATCACCATTCGCATGAAGAGCTACATGACGGAACGCGACATGTTCCGCCGCATGCTGCAGCAGAAGGCCAGTCTTGCCGAGATCAACTCTGCGCTGGGCGGCGGCGGCGGCGGCGGTGGCGGCGCAGGCGCCGAGGCTGCCGACGGCCAGCAACGCGGAGTGCTCTCAAGCATTGAGCAGCATTCGTCGGGCGAGGACGCCGACCTGGCTGCGGCGTACCGCGAGCTGCAGAACAACTTCGACGCGTACCGCACGGAACAGGACGTGGACCGCCAGACGATGCGTGCGCAGATGGAGAAGCTGTCGGGCGAGAAGAGCGCGCTGCAGGCGGAGATTGCAAATGTCAACAGCCGGCTCGCGCTGGTGACGGGGCGGTTTGAGAATCTGCAGGCCAACTATGCGGCGCTGGAGACGGACAACAAGGCGCTGAGGGAGAAGAATCAGACGCTGTCGGAGTCGTATGCGAAGCAAGACATGCGCACGCAGCAGGTGGCCATCGACCTGGTCGAGGTGCGCGGCCTGCTGGAGAGCATGCGCAACGAGAACGCCAATCTGAAGGCGGAGAAGACGCTCTGGAAGGGCATCCAGGAGCGGCTGGTCCAGGACAACGAGAGCCTGATGCAAGACAAGAGCCGTCTCAACAGCCTGCTCGCGTCGCAGCAGAGCCTGCTCAACGAGCGCGAGCTGTCGGAGGCCGAGGCCAAGCGGCGGTTGCAGACGCAGATCGACAACCTCGGCAGCGAGCTGGCGGCGACGAAGCGCAAACTGACGGACGAGATGGAAGACGCCAAGAAGCTCCAGCTCCGGAAGGAGTACGACGCACAGCAGGCGCAGAAGCGCATCGACGACTTGATGGCCAGCATCGCCCAGAGCAAGGAGGAGCTGGTGGCGGCCAAGACCAGCCGTGACCACTTGCAGGCCCGGGTAAACGAGCTGACGATTGAGCTTCGCAGCGCCGAAGAACGCACGCAGAGGCTGCAGCCGCGGCCGACGCCAAGAGCGCGGCCGACGCAGCAGCAGCAGCAGCAGCAAGAGGCGGAAGAACAAGCGCAGCAGACTGCGGAAGATGCGATGGAGGACCAGGATGCCAGCGCGCGGGTGCAAGAACTGGAAGACGAGGTGGCCGATCTCAAGCGCGACCTGGAGCTGGCGAAGTCGGAGCTGGAAAGCAAACAAGCGGAGGCGGCCTCGTACAAGGACATTGCGCAGTCGGCGGAAGAGGACCTCAACAGTCTCAACGAGGCGCAGGAGCAGTATCGGCAGGAGATGGACGAAGCGCTGGCGGCCAAGGAGGCGCGCATCAAGGAGCTGGAGCAGCGGGTGGAGGACCTGTCGACGGAGCTGGCGCAGTCGAACGGCGAGCTGACGGCGCTGCGCGACTCGCAGGCGGAGCTGGCGCGGCGGGCGGAGGACGAGAAGCGGATTCTGGAGTCGGAGATTGGGCGGCTCAAGGATGCGGAGGAGCGGTACAAGGACGAGAAGAAGTACCACCAAGCGGACCTGCGGGCGCAGGCGGAGATTGCAGCCAAGGCGCAGAAGGACTACGAGCAGGAGCTGGTGAAGCACGCGGAGGCGGCCAAGCAGCTGCAGATTCTGCGGGCGGAGCACAACCAGCTGCGCACGGAGGCGGCGGCGTGGCGGGCGGAAGCGGAGTCGGCCAAGCTGACGCTGAGCCAGAGCGAGGCGTCGTGGGAGGAGCGGCAGCAGCAGGTGGAGCAGGAGATGGCGGAGCTCAGGGCGCGGCGCGACGACGCCAATGCGCAGAACAAGCTGCTGGGCGAGCAGCTGGAGAACGTCACCGCACAGATTGCGCGTCTCCAGCAAAGCCGGGCGAGCAACAGCGGCGGCGAGGGCGGCGAGGGCGGCGAGGGCGGCGGCGAAGGCGGCGACGAAAGCAGCGCGACGGCCGTTGCGTCGGCATTTGCAGACAAGGCGACGGAGGGCCTGCGCGAGCTCAACCGGTACCTGCGGCAGGAGAAGGAGATTCTGGAGGTGCAGTACAACCTCAAGCAGCAGGAGAACCAGCGGCTTTCGCAGAAGCTGGAGTATGTGCAGTCGCAGCTGGACGAGGCGCGGCTGCGGCTGGAGCAGGAGCGGCGGGCGCAGGCGGACGTGGGGCGGTCGACGCAGTCGCACAAGGAGCTGATGGAGAAGCTGAACGAGCTGAACCTGCTGCGGGAAAGCAACGTGACGCTGCGGAGCGAGAACCAGAGCGCGCAGGCGCAGCTGGCGCGGCGGGAGGGGGAGATGGAGGCGCTGCAGCGGCAGCTGCAGCCGCTGGAGCAGCGGGTGGCGGAGCTGGAGAGCCAGAAGCAGTTTTTGGACGAGGAGCTGAAGCAGATGGCGGAGGACCGCGAGCGGTGGCAGAAGCGCACGGAGAGCATTCTGACCAAGTACGGGCGCGTGGATCCGACGGAGATGGACCAGCTGAAGCAGACGATTGCGGGCCTGGAGGCGGAGCGCGACGCGCTGCGGGCGCGCGAGGCCGAGCTGGTGCAAAAGGTGGCGGCGCTGGAGACGACGGTGGAGACGGAGCGGGGGCAGTGGCGCGAGAGCCGCGCCAAGCTGATCGACCAGGCCAAGGAGAAGGCGCGGCAGCAGGGCGCGCAGATCCGCGAGCTCAACGTGCAGAAGAACGAGCTGCAGGAGCAGCGCGACACGGCCACGACCGCCAAGTCGGCGCTGGAGACGCGGGTCTCGCAGCTCGAGCAGCAGCTCGAGCAGCAGCAGCTTCAGCTCCATCAGCAGCAGCAGCAGCAGCAGCAGCAGCAGCCCCAGGACACAGACGGCAACAATGCTCACCAAGACGCCCAATCAGCCGCCGCCGCCGGCGATGTGCCCATGGCGGATGTGCAAGGCGGCAACGGCAGCGGCGCAGGCATTGCTGCTGCCGGTGGTGCTGGGCCGGCTGTGGGTGGCGGCAGCGCAGAAGACGCGGCCGAACGCCAGCGCCTGCAGCAGCAAGTGGCGCAGCTGCAGAGCGAGCTCGAAACGATCCGGACCGCCAAGGACGCCGTCGAGCAGGAGCTGGCCAGTGTGCGTGGCCAGCTGGAGCAGGCACTTCGGCAGCGAGACGAGGCCCAAGCGCTAGCGCAGACGTACCAGCAACAGCAGCAGCAGCAGGCCCAGGTGGCCAGCGGCGGAGACGGCGCAGAGGGCGGCGATGGCGCTGGGGCGCCGAACCTGAATGGCGTCAACGGCAGTGGCGGCGGCGGCGGCGGAGTGCTGTCGGACGCAGAAAAGCAGGCTCTGGAGCAGAGAATAGCAGCGGCGGAAGCGCGGGCGGCCGAGTTTGAGCGCAGGGCCAAGGAAGTGGAGGACAGCATCCAGGCGACGCTGAAGGAGCGGTCGGACAAGATGAAGGACGCGCTCAACCGGCGGCTGAAGGAGGCGAGGGAGAAGGCGGAGCAGGAGCTCTCGGAAACGCGGCAAAAGCTGCTGGCGGACGTGGAGCTGCGGGTGGAGCAGGAAAAGAAAATTTGGATGGCCGAGCAGGCGACGGCGGCGACGGCGGCCAAGACCGAGGGGGCGGACACGGCCGCCGCAGCAGCAGGGGCGACGAACACGACGAACACGGCGTCCGAGCCGGCGGCGTTGGAGCTGGCGACGCCGGGCAAGGGGTCGGCGTCGGCTCCGGCGTCGGCGCCGGACCTGTCGAAGCTGGGCGATGCGGAGACGCGGGAGATGCTGGCGAGCAACGTGACGGTGCGCAGCATTGTGGCGCAGAACATCAAGAAGCAGGTGGAGGCGAAGACGCGGCAGATCCAGCAGGAGGTGGAGCAGGCGGTCAAGGCGGAGTACGAGGCCAAGGTTGCGTCGGCGCGCGAGACGGGCCAGATGATGGCGGAAAAGAAGACGTCGATCCGCATCAACATGGCCGAGAACAAGCTGCGGACGGCGACGGCCAAGCTGGACGTGGTGGCGACGGCGGCCCGCGAAACACCGCAGCGGCCTGTCGTCGAGGTCTGGAACATTGCCAAGGACGCCCGACCGCCGCCGGCGACGCCGGCGACGCCGGGCACGCCGGGCACGCCGAAGCCGGCGGCCCAGCAGCCGGCGCAGCCGCAAGCGCAACAGGCGCAGGCTCAACAGCCGCAGCGGCCGCAGCAGCCGCAGCTGTCGCAACAGACACAGCCCGCCGCCCTACAGCCAACAGCAACACCGGCAGGCGCGCGGCCGTCTTTGGCTGCGACGACAGCACAACCAGGTGAGTTTGACAAGGGGCGAGCGGGAGGAGGCGGACCGAGAGCGAATCTGCGAGAGAGATTTGGCAGGCCTCTATTAACAACAGACGCAACAGGCTCGGTCCCGCAAAGCCCAGCACAGCAAGCCCAGCAGGCACAGCAGGCACAGCAACCGCAGCAGCTGCAGCAGCCGCAGCAACAACCACAGCAGCCACAGCAACCACAGCAAAGCCCTGGGTTTGCCCCCGGCAACAAGCCGGCCTTGTCTTCGCTGCTGTCTGGCAGTTCCAGTCTTCCAGCGAAGCCGCTGGGAGCAGCAGGCGGCAATGTGGTCAACAATCCGTTTGCCGCAAAGCCTGGCGACAAGGCGAGCGTGCCGAACCCGTTTTTGAGGCCTCCCCAGCAGCCGCAGCAGCAGCAGCAGCAGCAGCAGCAGCAACAACAACAACAACAAGCTCGACAGTCTATCTCTCAGCAAGGCCAGCAACAACCAGCGCCAGTGCCCGCCAAAGCACAGACGTCTCAGCCGCAGCAGCAGCAGCAACAGCAGCCGGCTGCTCCAGGACCGCAGCGCACCAGCAGCATTCCGGTTCCAGGCACCGGCCGAGGCGGAGCGCACAATACGAACAACGGCGGCGGCAATCGCGGAGGCCGTGGCGGCGGCGTGTACCAGGCACCCCGAGGCGGACGCGGACGGGGCGGCGGCGGCGCTGGCGCCAACAACCAGAGCCGGAATGCGAGTGGGAGCGGTGCGGCGGGCATGAATCCGGCAGCCGAGCCATTCACTGCCGGCAACAAGCGGCAGCGCAGCGACGCCGAGGGCGGCGGCGGAGCCAAGCGGATGCGCGGCGGTGCAGGCGGCGGAGGCGGTGGAGGGCAGTGATGGGACGTGTGATGGCGCACCGTTAGGGATGGTGAGCAGTGCAGGGCAGCGATGAGCAGCGTTGGGAAGCAAGGAGGGAAGGCAGAGTGGATGGCGGGTGGTTGGACATTGAGGACAGAAAAAGGTTCAGGGACTGTTCGGAAGGTTCTGAGCGACAAAGGCCAAAAAAAGACGGAAAACGGGGATTGTATTCTATGGATCTTGTCAAGTGTGGACCAGTCGATTGTTTTTCCCAGTCTGCCATGTTTTTTTTTTCCTGTTTTCTTTTTCTCTCTTTTTTATTCATCTTTGCTTTACTTAGTTGTGTATTGGGGGGCGGTCACTGTACAGTATTGCAACCGTTGGTCTGGGTTTTGTTTGGTCGATCTTTCACGCAAAAGCAGAATCTCATTTGTCTTAACGAGGTGCGGCAAAGACTGATGAAATGCGATGTGGCCGCATATAAGAAGCCTGAGCAGCAACAACTCGTAGCATTCAGATCCACCGAATTCATGGTCAAGATGATACAAACCGACCGTCGAAGCGGTTTACAAGACGCCAAAAAAACAAAAGACAACAGATCTGCACAATGTGCTCGTCCACTTGCAAACACAACACAGGACAACGCAGAGCGCCCGCACTCGTGTGTCCTTTTTCCCGGGCCCTGATACCGGCCAGCGCAGAGCGCCCGCGCTCGTGTGGCCTTTTTCCAGGGCCCACCGTCCTCCTCGAGCACGCTGGCCGGAGGCTTAGGCGTCGAACCAGTCCAGCGGCTCGTCCTCGGTGAAGATGCTGAGGAAGGTCTTGTGGCCGTCGACCTCGACGTCCTTGGTGTGGAAGCTGTGGAAGAGGGCCTCCTGGTCGGGCCCGTCGCTGAAGGCGCGGAAGTGCACATACGCGGCGGGCGCGTCGGCCGACGACGACTGCACGAGCGCCGGGATGCGCAGCTTGCCAAAGAGCACGATGCCGTAGGCTGTGGTGGCGACGCGCACGAGGACGAAGTCGTCGGACGAAAAGGCCGTCAGCTCGGCGTCGGAGAGATGGCGCTGTCCAGGTCAGAATGCGAGCGATGGGGGAGAGGTGGCGATGGGAGGAGCCGTGAGCAGAGGAAAGAAAGATGACAGAGAAACGAAGGAAGAGGAGAAAAAAAAAAAAAAAAAGAAAGAAAGAAAGAAAGAAAGAAAGAAAATACCGCTGCAGCAAAGCTTTCAGGCTCGTGTTCTGGACTGATGTCAGCGACAGTCTAGCAAAACGAAGAGCGGCCTGGCACGACCGAGTTCCAAGGACGACAGCGCCGTCTTGTGCGTGCCCCGTTCAGCTTTCCCACCAACTCACTGTCGTGGTCGTGGCGGAGGTGCACCAGCTGCGACTTCAGCTCGCCCTTGATCTCGTCAAAAGCCTTGATCGACTCTTCGCGCGGCGCGTGCGGCGGGCCCAGGTCGGCGGTGTCCTTGGTAGCCTGGAAAGCAGTTAGACGGGTCCTCGGGTTACAGTATCACAATATCACAGCATCACGGCATCACGGCATCACGGCATCACAGCATCACAGCATCACAGCATCACAGTATCACAGCACCCCAGCATCACAGCATTTAGAGTCTGGTCTCTCTGCCTTTTTGCTTACCATGGCTGGAATCGACCCGGCTTTTATTCTCTGTGTATTCAAACGGCGTTGTCGACCGGAAATACTATGATTAGAACGTTGGTACAATCCCGGGCGTGTGCAAGTAAGGCTGCTGGTAAATTTGAGTGTTGTTGAAAACAAAAGGTTGAAGCACGACAGCCTATCGAGACGGTTTTAAAAGACGTCGCCGTGCACGTCATGAAGAAGGAGGGGTGTTGCCCATTGGACCCCTTCCACGCTCTCACGTTGGCTCCTTCCTGGCCCCTGAAGACCCCTGTAACGGCTGTGACGTATTAGGGCGTTATACGTCGTAAACCGTCGCAGAACAATAGTGTGGTTCTGGCCAGCGACGTCATGTGGCGGTGCGCCAGAAATCAGTTGTGGCGCAGCACTTCTGGAGCTCGCGGCCTCGGCTAAACCGACAAGGGCGGCAGGAGCCAGCGCTTTGCTCAGCACAAGTCGAAACCACCGATGCTTTGCAGCCGCACCCGCAGCGACTTTTGCTCCAGGCTCGCGACGACAATGGCTTTCGAACGAGCAGCTGTGTTTCCATTGCGTCCTGTCGTTTCGGGACGGCCGCCACCGCTGCTGCTGCTGCCCCTGTGCCGAGGCAGCAGCCGACCGTGGCGTCCACTGCCGTTTTCGGCCCTGTGCTCGGAGCTGTCTGCACGGAAGCCGATACGGCACCAGGCTGCTCTGCACCACACCGGCTCAGCGTGCTTGCGCAGCCGACCATCCCTCGCGGCCATCCGCGGCCCGCGCGTCAGCGCCGGTGCATCCTTTCTGCTGCTGCAGCGGCATACAAGAGGTGTGTCGCCTTTCGCGGGTCTGGCCATTTGGCTTTTTTTCTTTTTCTCTTTTTCTCTTTTTCCCTTTTCTTTTCCCTTTTCCTCTCTTCTTCTTTTCTTCTTTTCCCCTTTTTCCCTTTTCCCCTTTTCCCCTTTTCCCCCTTTTCCCTTCTGTTTCCATGCATGCAGACTTGGAGTAGAGGCTAACTCTTTCTTGTCTGCTCCTAGGCACTGCCACGGCGTCGGCTTCGTCGTCTGCCTCGGGGCCACCGCCACGATCGCCTGCCGGCCGGGCGCTTGTGTTTTGTCTGCGCTTCGTCGCGTGGACGCTTGTGGGCTTCAGTGCGGCGGTGCTGGTGGGCGGGCGGCTGTGGCTGATGCCGCTGATGGCGGCGCCGGGCGTGGCGGCCGAGCAGGCGTACCGGCCGGCGGACGCGGAGGCCCAGGCCATCGAGGACGCCATCGCGGCGCACCCGGCCGTGCAGGCGCTGCGGGCCGATCCCGTGCTGGGCGCGCACGAGCGGCGGCCGACGCTGCGGCTGCCGCCGCTGGCGCGGCGCCGCAGCCTGACGGCGTCGACGCTGCAGGGCCCCGGCCTGATGGCGGTGCCGCCGATCGAGTGGAGCGACGGCCGCGGCGGCCAGCTCGTCGAGGTCGCCCACGTCGGCCACGGCCTCTGCGGCCACCCCACCATCGTGCACGGCGGCTTCGTCGCCACCCTGCTCGACGAGGCCATGGCCCGCTGCGCCTTTGCCGCCCTGCCCGCCCACCTGGCCGTGACGGCGTTCCTCAACATCAACTACCGCGCCCGCACCCCCGCCGACGCCCTCGTCGTCCTGCGCGCCACCACCACCCGCGTCGACGGCCGCAAGGCCTTTGTCTCGGGCCGCCTCGAAACCCTGCCGCCCCCCGGCAGCGACGCCCCGCCCGTCGTGCTGGCCGAGGCCGACGGCCTCTTTGTCTGCCCCAAGTGGATCGTGGTGCGTCCATCCCCCCTGTTTCCGCTTCTGCTGCTGCTCTTCTGCTCTTCTGCTCTTTCTTTGCGCCCCTCCGTCCGCCCTGCTGACTCTGACTGCCGCAGCCGTTGGCCCCCCTTCTCAACCCGATACTAGACTCCATGTAGACGCGAGGTCTGGTTGGGCTGCGGGCTTTTCTGTTTAGTGCCCATGGCAGCGACATGGGGGCTGGGAGACACATCATCGCTGTGGCATTTCTAATGGGTAGTCGGAAGACACAGCATCGCCGCGGCATTTCTAATGGGTAGTTGGAAGACACAGCATCGCTACGGCATTTCTAGATTTTTTTTCTTTTTTTTTTCTTTTTTTCTCATAATGGTACTTGGTTGTCATACACAATTCTAGAGCAGTCTCCCCATTGTCTTGTTTTGTTGCAGAGCAGGGCCAGCTCGTGCAGCCCTCTTCTATTCAAGCTCCTCTTTATGTACACGCCCCGCCAACCGCCCCGTGATTTCAATGCTTGTTCCCCCGAGACAGATCATGCCATGCACACCAGCGCCCCTGCAAGCATGGGCAGCACAGCGCCTGCGACCACAAAGCCGAGCCAGGGCGCGCGGGCTGGCGCCGCTGCAGACTCCACTGCCGAGGCCGTGTTATCAAACGGCGCGCCGCGGTTAATGTCGGGCGAATCCTTGCCCGTTGTTTTTGTGGCCGACGGCGACGTCGTTGCTGGCGTGGACGACCCAGCCGTCGTCGTCGTCGTCTGGCTTGGAGGTGCTGTTGTTCCCACCGCCTGCGCGGCGGTGGTGGTTGACAAAGTCGGATTGATCAGCGGGATCGTTAGTGTGACCGGTGTGAGAACAGAAAAAGACGACCTCGGCGACGATGATGGTGAGGGCGATGGTAGTGAGAGCGACGACGGCGAGGGTGATGATGGCGAGGGCGATGATAGTGAGAGCGACGACGGCGAGGGTGGTGATGGTAAGGGCGATGATAGTAAGAGCGACGACGGCGAAGGCAGTGATGGTAAAGTTGAAAAGGGCGGCTCCGACAAGGATGACGACGACGATAGCACTGACAAGGCTGTCAGGACCGCCAATGAAGACGTCGTCGACAGAGAAGCCTTTGACAGAGAAACCTTTGACAGAGACACCGCTTCCACCATTGACGTCGTCGTCGTTGGAGACTCTCCCGTCTGCGACCCGCCGTAGTGGTGGTGGTGGTGGCGGTGGTGCGGCTCTCCGGGCTCTCCGCCGGCAGCGGTACCGGCGGCAGCTGCCGGCTGTGTAGTTGTACATGTCGTCAGCCCCAGCAACGACGACACCGCCACATGGGCTGAGAACAGTGCCTCGTCCAGCCTGGCCGCCGGGACGCACTGCCCGTTTGCCGCGCACACGCTCTCGACCACCTCGACGAAGCCGTGGCTGATGGCGTCAATGGTGTTTTGAGCAGGGCTGTCGGCTGCAGTCTCGGCGTCGATGCTGTTGCGATTGCCGTAGCTGTCGCTGTCGCTGTCGCTGTCGCCGTCTTCTGAGCCTTCGTTCTCGTCGTCATCCTCCGTCGTCTCGTCTTCGTCCTCGTCCTCGTCTTCTCCTCTGCTTTCGTTCTCGGTAGCTCTGCCGTCTTTGCGCGTGGCTGCTGCGCTGTTTCGCTTTATGGCAGCGCTTTTGGTCTTTGTTTTGCTGTTTCTCTTTTTGTTGTTGCTGTTGTTGCTGGTGTTGCTGGTGCTGGTGTTGGTGCTGTTGTTGCTACCTTCGGGCAGCAGACAGTGACGGACCATGCACTCCACAACATCACCCAGCAGACACGAGCTGGCCGACGCCGAGCAGATGCACTGTGTGTCGGTCGCGTTGCAGCCATGAGCCATGACACAGTTGGCCAGGCAGCCGGTGAAGACAAAATCCGCCACCACATCAGAAGAGCAGCCCATCTCTGCCGCTGCCATCGGCAGGCTGGCCGCTACAGCCAGCAGAGGCCACCGAGCCCGGCGCCGACGACGGCGAGACACGGCAGGGTGTCGACTTTGCGAGGGCATTGCCTATTCTCTCCTTTGACCTTTTTTTCGGTTTTGTTTTTCGTTTCCGTTTCCGTTTCCGTTTTGTTTTGTTTTTGCCCTGCAAAACAAAGGAAAAAAAGGTAATTATTGTCAGACAGAATGTAGAGACACCGACGATGAAAGAAGGCAATAGCAAATAAAAACAAAACAAAAGTATGCACAGGCAGAAGAGAATCCGTCAGAAGCTGAGGAAACGGATAAACGATTGAAAAGCATTCGTCCTCTAGCCAACAAAGCACCAGAACAACCAAGTAGCATTCAACAATGGCATATTTGTATATATGGGTCGGCACGGGAAAGAGACAACAACATAGATATCATTGCCGCTGCTCTCGCTCTCTGATCCATGCTCCAACTGCTTTTTCTCTACTCTTTTTTTCCTTTTTTGGACATTATGGCTCCCTTTCTCAACCCAAACCCCTGGGCCGCTGGGCCTGCACCCCTGGTTTTGGTCCCTCTCCCGCCCGCATAATTACGAGCGATGAACAAGTCAAAAGAAAGCTGGCGAGCAGCAAAACGATAAAAGATACACTACCGCATGAAACAAAACACAGATACAGTTGAGAGCGAAGCCAGCTATTTTCTGACCAATCGTATAGCTTTGCATTATTGCCAGGGGAGCATGGATTGCCCTTGTGCCTTGCAACAGCCGTAGCCAGAGGCAGAGGCGGCCCAGGCGACCCACCAACTGGAAGTCTTTGCTTCCAATTAGTGAATTGCTCCAGGACAAGGCGGAGCTGACAATATGACACCGCAGATGCCCCAAGGAGCTCGCGGGCGCTAATGGATGTGTGAATTGTCAGAGAACAAAATTGCCAGACTCCTGGAGCTGCGAAGCGACATTGTTTTCTCGGGGTTTTTTTTTTTTTGTTTTTTTGTTTTTTTTTTTTGTTCAATCAAATTCTCGTCTCGTCTTGTTGCGTGTCGCATCTGTCATTTTAGTCCTGACTTAACCAGATAATGATGAGTATTAACAAATACGGAAAAGACAGCCAAAGAAAGAGAACATGTCATAGCACCGGGCGTAAACAAAGAACGGGCCAACGAGCAGATCATCGGCAGCGCCACTTCGCTGGTAGATTAACGCAGATCTATTCCAGTCTTTGTGGATTTTGGGTTTTATCCGTTGTTCCTCTTTTTTTGCCACCAAAAAGAGTCGGTCAAGACAGCAGGAGCAAGACCGGGAAAGAGAATCCAAGCCTTTGTTTTTCAGGCCGTCGAAAAACTCTGCTTCTCTATTCATAGCCTGAACCGGTTTGGCGCCGAGGACAGAAGAACCGAATACGGTCTGCTCTTCTGACTGGCTGCCCCTCTCTCTTCTTTGGCGTTTCGCCTGGTCCCCAGCTTTGCTCTTTTTTTTTTTTTTCGGTTTCTATCCCAAGGTGATAAAATACATTTTAATACCGCCTGCCAGCAATCATTAAAATAACAGGAGCATCTTTTCACTGCAAAACAAGTATTTTTGCCTGCTGAAACTGGTCGGAAAACACATACTGGAGAATTTCAAAATAAATCTATAATGCAAAGACAGACAATGTAAAAGAAACATCCTACAGAGAAGCCAGAGTTTGCAGACAAAGCCCTCAGCAGAAACCGAGGCAGTCGAGCTCGGTCTTGCACAGCTCTTTTCTCCAACACATGTCAGCCGTATCGTAAACTGCCATCTCTAGCACCCGTGGTGGGCCTTTAGTGGCTATTAATACTCCATATTCCGTACCTGGTCAGGCACTAGCCAACACTCTAACTGTCATTAGCGCTCAGGTTTCGCTGCCTCGCCCAGGGAGAACGCTTGAAACGAGAAGGGACCAGCCGCAAGGCAGGCCTACAAAGTATTACGACGTATTACTGAGCTGGGTCTCCTGTGCAAACCAAGAAGCACTACACCGCAACATCGAGTAAGAAAGTGTGTAATACGACATACATTGCCTTCCTCAGTAAGCCACTCGCGCTGCAACGTTGGCATTTTCGTAAGTTGATGTTGGTGGTCTCACAAGGCTGACTGCGGCTGGAGGAGATTCAATTTTTAAGCTAGAAAGTCTTACCAGGCACATTCCAAAGCAATATTGTACCGCTGGGCGGCTCGGTGTGTGCGAGAAAAGAGATTTTTGGTTTGAAAAAAAGAATGATAACCAGGACGTTGACCGTCATACAGCTTAAAACAGTCGTAATACTGTGAGCCATGCGGCTCTTTGCTTCACCAAACGGACTCTAGCATACGAGTACTGACGAAAAGTGGGGCCTAGCTGGAAGCCCTGCCCTCCTTCCCCCAGGCGTGCTTGATGCTGTATTTACGTACGGAGTACGGAGTACGAGTACGTCGTATTGCTCGTATGGTGCACGAGAATAATTTTCTGGGAAGGCGCGACCGCGCGCTGTGCGTCAGCCGCACAGACTCATCCGAACACAGCACGCGCTATGCAAAGCCTTGTGACCTTGAACTGACAGAAGGAACGACGGAGTTCTCCTTTTCTCTTCTTTTCTGCTATGCAAATGCTTTTGATCTTCTCTTTTTTTTTCCGCAACCACAACCATCACGACTCGCAAAAACTCACCAGGCCCTCTCTTGCATGGTGTGTTCGCCATGAAAAGAAGTAGTACAGCAGGCCTTTTTTCGCCGTCGATCTTGGTTCTTGACTTGCCCCCCACACAACACCACCGCAATTTCTAGCCTCACAAAGGCACGCACTAGACCGTCTTTCATGTTTTAGTTTCCCCCCCCCAACTTCCCTCTCTCTGTTGTCTGTTTAGTTTCTGTTTCGGAACCTTTTCCTGCTGCGTCTGAACTCTCCCGCCATGACTTCGCGGCGGGCTGGGGCGCCGACGTCCGGTCCCGCTGCTGGTTCCGAAGGCCCACATGCCTCTCCAGCTGCAGCAGCCGCAGCAGGTTCACCGGCACCGACTCCGTCGCTTCTTGGACATTCCACATTGCCCGCGTCACCAGCATCATCCGCAGCACGAGTGCCGCCGCTGCCGAGCGCAGAACCGATGTCGCACCGCCCAATCATCACGCGCCAGCAGCTGCGCGACAAGTTCCAAAACTTTGACGACGAGGCCGTCTTCAACAATATCATTCAGGCGGGCCTGTGCGAGAATACCAAAAACTTTGTAGTGTTGTTTGGCGCCGACAAGGCCCATGTGGCCTGTGACCTCGACCGGGACGACATGCAGCGGCTCATGGAAACACGCTATCTGTTTGACAGGTCGGAAGTGCCTGTTCGGTGGATGTACGATTTTTTTCCTTTGTCGTTCTCTTTCTTTTGATTGTTATATCCGCCCCCTCGCTTCTGTTCTTCCACTTCCTCGACGAATAACGCTGCTTTTTGTACTTCTGTGCCGCTGTGCCACGCTGACAGTCCAGAAACATTTGGAACCCAGGCCAACAACGGGCGACTATTGAGACCCTCGGTCTCAAATATGGCTTCTCGGCACGCTTGGTCCTGAGCATCTGGGCATGGGACCATGTCAAGAAAAGACTGCAAACCCAAAATGCGGCCAAAAACGGCCCATCCTCATCCTCGAGGCGCCACCGTCTGTCCCTGCGTTCTCCCGTGTCCGCAGCGCCCGTGCCGTCGTTCCAGGCCAACGGGAAGTCTGCGGAGCAGAAGGCATCGCTTCCAGATGGCCTTTCTTTGGATGACTTGGAGAGCGGTGCGAAGAGCGCTTTTGTCCACAATGCCAACGCAGGAGATGGCGCCCACAACATTCACCTGGCTCCGGTTGCTTCCGGCGACGCCGACGACCTCGAAGAAATCCTCAGCCCTGAAAACATGGCGGCCTTTCACATGATGCAGAACACCATAGACTACACGTCCATCGACCAAGAAAATGAATGTACGCACTTTGCGTTTGTATCATTCACTTCTGGCATCCGTCATTTTCTTTTCTTTTTTTTCTTTTTTTTTTGTTTCCTCTTTATTTTGTTGCCACGCTAATTTTTTCAACCTCAGTTATCTGCATCGGCGCCAACTGGCTACATCGGCGCCCCAAACTAGAAACCAAAAAGCCAGCAAGCCTTGTGCCTCCCAAACATTGGTCGTGGTTTGCATTGTGTCATGACAGTAGGCACTTTCTATCAAATATACTTGAATTTTTTGATGCTTTTTTTTTTCTCAACAAGACACTAAAACATCCAGACACAGTTTTGTCCTTTCACGAGGCGGCCTACTACGACAGAATCCCCAAAGGCGCTGACGAGAACGCATGGAAGAGAGAAGAGCTTCGGAATATGCGGTCAAACACGCTGAAAGTTCTGCGTCAGCTCTCCACGTGCGGCTTAAAGAGGGACCGCCACAAAATCATGCTGCTGACTTCCGTGCGGCGGCCGCTGATCGCGTCGCAGACCGGGCGCACCATCTCTAGAAACGAACACGGTACCGAAGGTGCAAGCAGCTTATTCTACTACCTCTTTGAAGACTACTCCGCAGCATTCGATATTCTGAACTCCTCCAAAGACTCCTTGGAGAGCATTGTGAGTGCCCCTCGTGCCAGGTGCTCTTAACTTTGCGCTCGGCTGCAGTGTCAGTGCTAAACAAACATTTGCTGTTTTAGAGCAACCAGATCCTGAGGACAGATGTAAGCGTCCACCGAAATCGATACACAATGCAGTCATTTTTTTTTTTTTTTTTTCAGTACGGTGGTTTGTCGGAACTAATCTGTCTCATACAGGACTGGCTGCATAGGGACGCCCATCTGGACATTATTCCCACTCTGTACAAGCTTAATAAAGAGCTTCGCCAGCTGCACCATCTGTTTACAAACTACAAGACCCTTATTGTTCGACTGCTGAACAGCGACCGCGAGAGGGCCGAAGGCATCAGCGACAACGAAGGCGTTAGATATGGCAGCTTCGGTGTTGGGCGCGATGATAGCTCATTTGATTTCTTGGCTGAGCAGTCTATGGCTGTCCAGATAACAAATCGAGCTCGCAGTCGCTTCAAGAGATTCCAAGTGCAGTTGCAGTCACTCATGCTGGACACAATTAAGGATTATCTAGACGAGAAAGATTCTCTGCAGAGCACTGTAGGTTACTGACGTCTTTTAGAGGCTTTACACTCAGATCTCAGCCTGGTCTGGCGTAATACCTCTTGGTGTATTGATACTGCATTACTGACTGAACATGAAACCAGTATTTCAACCTCACGAACCAGAAGGACTCGCAGGCGACCGAACGGCTGACGCGCAGCGCCACGTTGCTGGCCAAGCTCAGCGTTTTTTTCCTTCCGATTTCGTTTATGACGAGTTTCTTTTCTGTGTCGATCCCAAACTTCCAGGACAAGTTCGACACAAAGACATACTGGGTGTCCTTTGCCGTCATAGCCACGCTGTCGTTTATGAGCCTTTTTTTCTTTAGCAAAGTAATTGTGTTTGTGAGCGAGCTGCTGAGCAATGCGACCGACCGGTCCGTCCGCTGGGCCGCAGGTAGGATTGGCTGGGCCCAGACGAGGAAGAAGAGGGCCAAGGAGGAGGATGCCGAGTAAAAAGCTATTGCTTGTTCTTTGCTTTGATGGCGTTGGGGCATTTAATGTTGATATGGTAGCTTTAGATTGTCCTTGTCTTTTTTCAAACATTTCCTACGGGAAAGCAGTTTTTTAAACAACGGGAGATAGAGACGCAATAATAAAAGAGGATATTTTAAACATAGGGACTGCGTTTGAAAAAAGTATCCCTTTTCGCCAGTGAACGTTGGTCGCGCAGACGTCAAAAAGCCAGCAACGACGAGATAGAACAGTCCTTTTGCCCTGCATCACAATGCATGGAGGAGTACGACCAAGTCAAGAAAATGTATTTTAAATTTAACAAGATACTTTCTACGAGATGGGATGCAGACAGTTGACGTGTCGATCAGTTGCCAGCCAAGATGTCGGCTGCCAGCTTCTCGGCAACGGCGTCTGTTTCGAGCAGCGCAGAGTTAGCATGCTTGGTTGGAAAAGAAGGATGAAAGTGCAAGAAAAACAAGGCAAAAACAAAAAAATAAAAAAGGCAAAAAAGCAGTAAATAACAAACAAAAAAAAAAAAAAAACACAGGCAACCCACAAACGGTAGACATTGGCTGGCCTGGCGGCAACAAGGGGAAGATGCTGGCGTCGACGATGCGCAGGCGGTGCAGGCCGCCCAAGAGGCGGCCTTTGGAGTCGACGACGGCCGAGGCGTCGCTGCTGGGGCCCATTTTGCAGGTGGCGACGGCGTGGTGGCTGGGGCCGGTGCTGGCCTGGATGAAGGCCCAGATGTCGTCGTCGGTCTGGACGGCGGGGCCGGGCACGACCTCGGTGGCAAAGTCGGCCCAGTAGGCCAGGAGGGCGCGCGCGCGCCGGAAGCCGAGAATGGCGACTTCGCGGTCGACGGCGGTGGCGAAAAAAGCCGGGTCGACCACGGGGTTGGTGGCCGTGTCGGGCGAGGCAATGGTCACGCTGCCGCGGGCCTGGGGCTTCATGGGCAAGACGCCGATGCCGGCAAAGTTGCCGGGCGTGGCCGTGGGCAGGCCCAGGCCGCTGAGGATGTACTGCAGGTCGGGCCAGTCCTCGGGAAAGCTGTCGAGAAATGTGCGGGCGGCGTCGCTCAGCTGCGTGCGGAAGTCGGGCGGGAAGTGTTCCCAGGCTTTTGCAGGGGGGTCAGAACTGGTAGGTATTTGGTGCAAAAAATGTAAAATAGATAACATCGAGCAAAGCCTTTTACCAAGATAGTTGCTGGCGAAGACGGACAGGGGCCCTGACCGGTCTTGCCGGTACTGCTGCTGGGCCAGGGCCGCAAACGTGGCATTGCTGTAGAGCAGATGCTGGGAGGTGACGTTGGTCTCGACTTCGATGCCGAAGCCGCCGTGGTCCGAGAAGGCCTGTCCGACTCCGGACAGGTTTGCGACGAGAGGAATGCCAAGCGGCTCGAGTGTGGCCGCGGGACCAATGCCAGAGACCAGCAACAGCTGCGGCGTCCGGAGCTTTGCGAGTGTCAATCTCTGAGAGGGGGAGGGGGGGGAATCTTCTGAAGTGACTGCAGCTTGATTTGTTATTTGGACAACAAAGAAAAAAAAAAAAAAAAAAAAAAAAAAAAAAAAAAAAAAAACCCACCGGCGCGGCCCCCAGCAGGACCACCTTGGCCGCCCAGCTGGAAAACGGGGGGCCGGCCCCCCGCACAAGG
>JADHKP010000030.1:157253-198816 GCA_019925385.1 Raffaelea deltoideospora | reverse complement strand
TTTTTTGTTTTTTTTTAAAAAATTTTAAATATGTTTTGGCAGTTCAACCATTTTTAACTCTATTTCCCAATATTTGCCAAAAAAAAAAAAAAAAAAAAAAAAAAAAAAAAAAAAAAAAAAAAAAAACCCACAGGGCCTGCAGCAAGCAGGACCTCCTTGCGAGCCGAGATGGAAAACGTCTGGCCGGCCGACTCGACGAGGACGCCGGTGGCGGTGGTTCGCTTGTTCTTGCTGTGGGCGGCGCTGCCAAAGAGGATCCTCCGGGCCAAGGTTCGGGTGTAGACGCGGTAGAGCGGGCTGCCGAGGGCGGCGCGCAAAAAGGACGTCTCGGACGAGTCGCGGATCTGCGGCGTTGGCTGCAGCGTCGCCGGGTACTGGGCGAAGCCCAGCAGCGAGCCGCTCTGGATGAGCGGCGTCTCGGCCAGGCCGGCGGCCCGCAGCGCGGCGGCGATGCAGCCCGACACGGGAACGAACCAGTTCCACCAGGCGACGTGCAGCGGCCCGTCGTCCCCGGCTTCTCCTCCAGAGCCAAAGGCCGTGCGGTCGAACAGGACGGGCGGTCCGCCGCGCTTGCGGTAGTCGGGCGGCGTGAAGCGGACGCTCTTTTTGAAATACGGCATCAGGCTGGCGAGCGTGTAGCTCTGGTCGCCCACCTGGTCGGCCCAGGCCTTGTAGGACCCGGTCGTTCCGCTGTGCAGAAGACGCGTTAGCCAGAGGACTTCAGCAAGATCTTTACACGATTGCGGATTGCGTGCTCTGACTTGACACTGTGGCACATGCATTAGCCCCCCACCGCCAAAGAAGGGCAACGCACCGTTGATAGGCCATGCCATTGCGTCCGGATCTGTGTTTGTTGGTCGCCTTGTCAATGACGGGAGTGTCCGTACGAGCAGAAAGACAGAAAGACAGAAAGACATACGATCCACCCAGGCACCGGCCCTGGGTGTAGACAATGGTCTTGTTTCCGAGTTGCTGTGTGGATGGGCTTAGTTTTGAACACAACGTTGCACTCTATCAAATTGTGACGCAAGAACAAGAGGACCAGAGAAAGAGATGAGGTCAACTATAGGGAAAGCAAAAAAAGAAAAAGAGGCTGGTCACGAACAGGTTGAGGAACGGTGGAGATTCCCCAGTCCACGGATGGCGGTGCCTTGGTAAAGATGTTCATATTGGCCGGGATCTCGGTAAAGTTGCCTGCATCCACCTCGTAGAAGCCTCCGGCCTCGATGACGGCTACCGAGTACCGGCCACTCTTGACGAGGCGGTGGGCAACAGTAAGGCCTGCAGTGCCTCCGCCGACGATCTGCAGCAAACAAGTCAGTGCTGTTCCTGGGGGTGGAAGGTGGGAGGTGGAGGTGAGTATGTGGGCGATCGAAGGTGGGCAAGCGAGGGACAGTGCGTGTGCGAGTCTGAAAAAAAAGGGGTGTGTGTTCATATGGCCAACCACATAGTCGAAGGTCGCATTGGCTCCGGGAGTGCCATAGTTGCGAGCCAACGTCTGCCGGTCTCCGGCTGCACCACTGGCCGAGTCAGCGTGGCTTGTGCGGGCGAACAGCTGCAGCGCAGCAACGACGCGGGAAACGGCCGAGATGCGCATCCTCTGTCTGTGTACAAAGTCGTTTTGCTGGTGACAATACGGAGCGTCGCCCTGAAACTTTGACGTTATACTATCACCGTGCAGAGCTGAGTTGCTGCTGCACCTAATATATATATATAAGCACAATACTCCACAGTGCAATGAATGTAGAGCAGACCAGACATGGTCCGGCAAGTGTGGCATGTCTGGCAAATCCAGCAGATCCGGCAAGTCAAGCCGAGACCCGCTCGCGGTGACCCGACTTGGCTGGGCTGACGGCCTCTTGCTGCAGGCAAAGCCGCCGACGCGTGTTCAATGATAGGCCGTCATCGGCCGTTGAGGACCGCGGCCAGCGCCATGCCTCGCGCCAGGAGTACGGACTCGGTGCGGGCCCAGTCCGGTCCCGTATAGGTGGGCCCGGTGCGGCTGACAGGCTGTGGGCGGCTGGTTCAGAGGATGCAGACTCGTATATGCATGTACGTGGGCACTGCTGCAGATAAGTGCTCTCAGAGCTTTGCGACAGACTGGCACGGCACAGCAGTCTTGGTCGTCACCCTGCTGTTTCCCAGGCTGCATCTTTGGCTCACCCCTGCCATGTCTGGTGGCATTAAGAGGTCCGCTAAACCCGCCAAGTGGCTAAACCCCGCAAAGTCCGGGGCAGGCAATAGACCGTGGTATTACGTCGTATTACTCCCTTACAACTCCTACGATGATACATTCCTGTTGCTCAGCGTATCGTTGTGGCAACTGCAGGCCCCCAATGTCTCACCCAAGATGAGGAGTCCAACAGGAACACCACCTCCTGTTCTTGCTTCGTCTCGAGCAAAGCCCCATCTTTTGTCGTCTCTCTTCTGTGGCATAAAAGAAGGACAGCAGAACAAAGACGACAGCAGCGTACGGCATCAGCATCCGCGCTGAAGCTCACTCATCTATCACGCAAGCGAAAGCAAGCCAACAGGCAGAAAAGCAAGCCCAATCAAGGCAAGAAGGAAAAAAAAAAAAGAAGATTGATTTAGCCATGGACAACAAGATCATCGTTCTTATCACAGGTCAGTCCCAGCAGAAGTGCCATCCGTCTTTTGTCTCCGTCTTTCGTCTCCGTCTCCCGTCTTCCTGGCAGACATGCTGACCGGCCACGGCTGCAGGCGCCAACCAGGGCGTTGGCTTTGAGGCGGCGCAGATTCTGGTGCGCGAGTCCAGCGCCTACCATGTGATTCTGGGCAGCCGGCAGCTGGCCAACGGCGAGGCCGCGGTGGCGAAGCTGCAGGCGCTGCCGGACATCCGGGGCACGGCCAGCACGGTGCAGCTGGACGTGACCGACGATGCGTCGGTGGACGCGGCGGCGGCGGCCGTCGAGCGCGACTTTGGCCGCGTCGACATCCTCGTCAACAACGCCGGCATCTTCCGCAAAGGCCCGACGGCGCGGGCGGCCGCGCGCGAGATCTTTGCCACCAACGTGGTCGGCTACATCAGCGTGACCGAGGCCTTTCTGCCGCTGCTGCACAAGTCGGCGGCGCTGGCGGGGGCCGGGGCCCAGACCGGCCAGACCGGCCAGAGCCCCGGATCCGCCGAGCGGCCCACGCGCCTCGTGTTTGTGTCCAGCAGCACCGGCTCGCTGACCCATGCCTCCGATCCGACTTCGCGCTACTACGCGCCGGCCGCCAACGAATACCGCGCGGGCAACGCCGCTCGCAACATGCTCATGAACCAGTACTGGGTGCGGCTGCAGAAAGACGGCATCAAGGTGCTGGGCGCCGATCCCGGCCTGACCGCGACCAACTTTGTCGACCCCAACATGACGCGCCAGCGCGGCGCCGTCGAGCCGGCCGTGGGCGGCGAGCGCATCGCCAGCGTCATCCGCGGCGACCGCGACAAGGACGTCGGCCGTGTCTGCGGCGAGTACGGCGTGTCTCCATGGTAGGGGATGGGTGAGAAGGGGAGAGAGAGGGGAGGTGATAACGAGAGAGGAAGCGATAAATGAGAGAGAGGCAGAGACTGAAAATCTGACTTGATTGAGAGGAAGCCATAAAAGAGACAGGCTCCGATGCTGGCAGAGCCTCGTCAGATCTGAGTAGGTGCCTAGCTAACTATAATCGGTATAGTTTAACAGATCCGTTGCCCCAAGTCTATAATCGTCAAGTGTGAAAATATGGGTTTTGTTTCACGCTTGAGACTTTGGCCCACTGCTGGTGCTGTGATTTTTTGTTTGTTTCTACAGATAGAGCACCGGCTTTGATTTAAGTCTGACATCCGTAGTGCATGTGACAAAGCTAATTGTACCCCAAGCTTCCCCAGCAGTCTATACAGCATCATTCTGTCCCCTACATCGAACGTTACCCATAGCCTAGTCAAAGTTCCCCTCCAGCGGACCGGTCTTCACGCTCCTGTGTGGCCGCAGGCATCCCTCTCGACTGCCCGGAGCCGAACCATGAGCGGCGGCTTCTCCCACAGAGTGTAGCTCAGCTGCTTGTGCCACGCGCCGCTCTCCTCACACAGCTCCAGGTCAAAGTTCCAGACGAGGCGGGCCAGGATGACATGCATCTCGTTGTAGGCCAGGCTCTTGCCGAGACAGCTGCGGGGGCCGTAGCTGAAGGGCTGCGACGCTCCGCGGCGGTCGTGGAAGAACGGCGACGCCTGATTGGCTACGTGTTCGGGGAGCCAGCGCTCGGGGTGGAACGAGGTCGGCTCGTAAAAGTTGGACGGGCTGGTCACGGCAGAGAGGGCGTGGACGCCGACGATGGTCTTTGGGAGTTAGAGCAGAGAGCGAAAGTAAAAAAGCAAATGAAAAGCAAACGAAAAGCAAATGAAAAAAAAAAAAATATAAATAGATAAAAAAAATAAAAAATAAATAAAAAATAAAAAAAAATAAAGCAAAAAAAGAGAAAAACCAAAGACAGAAACAGTCCTACCCACGGCGGAACGAGGTGTCCGTCAATCTCGGTCAAGGCCGAGTGCTTGGGTGTCCGGCGCGGCGCTGCCGTGGGACCGGGCGGATAGATGCGCAGTCCCTCGGTGAGGCAGGCGTGGGTGTAGGGCAGGCGGGCGGCCGTGTTGGCAAAGTCCATGTCGCGCTCGCGGGCAAACGCGCCGCGCACCTCGGCCGTGAGCCGGGCCAGGGCGTCGGGCGTCTGCAGCAGGTAGTACAGCGTGCCCGAGAGCGCCGTTGCAGTCGTTTCCGAGCCGGCCATGATGATGAAGCCGCAGTTGGCCGCCACCTCGTCGTCGCTGAGGCCGGCGCCGGCGCCGGTCTTGCCGGCCGGGCTGCTGCCGTCGACCGAACTGCCGACCAAACTGCCGGCCGCCGCCGGGGGATCCAAGATGTAGGACAAAAAGTCTTTGCGGTCGCCACCGCCGCCGCCGGCAACGACGCCCAGAGCAAGGCGCTCGCGGGTGGCGTCGCGCACATAGGCCTCGTGGCGGGCGCGGGCCTCTTTGACGGCGGCCGGCGCGAGAAGACGCAGCAGCAGCGGCGCATTGGCCCAAAACGCGCCGGCCAGCCGCATGTAGGGCCCGATCTTGATGGCGTTCCACAGCGCCGCCACCCAGCTGTGGTAGGTGCTGTCGCGCAGGCAGTTGAAGCTCTTGCCAATGGCCAGGTCGCCGACGGTGTCAAAGGTGGCAAAGTTGAACCAGGCGACCATGTCGACGGCCGCGCCCGCCGCCGCAAAGCCGCGCAGCTTCGCCATCAGCAGATCCACATAGCCCGTCGTCAGGTGCTCCTGCTCGCGCAGCGACCGCTCCGAAAACGCGCGCGCCAGCTGCTTGCGCATCCGCGGGTGCTCGGCCGGCTCCGCGTTGAAGATCGACCGCGCCGTGCTGCTGCCCAGCTTGACAACGTCGTAGAAGACCGGGTCCTTGACCAGCGCCGGCGTGCGGTACCCGTAGATGTCCCGCCACGCCTGCTCCGACGTAAACGACAGCTCGTCCGGCGACACCCGCACCACCGCGCCGTACTGCTCGTGGAAGCCCTGGATCCGGAGATCCATCTGGCCCCGGACGTTGTACAGGTGCCGCACCAGGTGCGTGCTCGCCCACAGCCTGGGGCCAGGAAAAGACGAGAGCGGGTGGAAAAAGACATTCCACACCATGCGCGCTGCCGCATAGACCGCCAGCTAGAGAAAGAAGACCGCAGCAGTTAGCTCGACGACAGGGAGGCGCTCACTTGGGAAAGCAGCAAAAAAAAAAGAGCCATACCAGCAACGGCGCTGCCAACAGCAACTGGGTCGCGTACGAAACCTCGGAAAGATACATGATGGAAACTTGATCGTGGCTCCTTCACAACTTGCCAGCTTGGGAGATTTTCTTTTTCTCTCTTCAAAAAGAAAAGAGCTTTGGAAGCTGTAAGTCTAGATATTCTACGGGGTGGAAATTACAGCCCGCAGACTCAATATATTGCATACGGAAGTCCAGAGAGAAAGAGTGAGAGAGGGGGGACACGTCTGACGCTGCATCCTGCTTTTCTTCATAATCCAGTCCTACTCTGTTAGAAGCTGCACGGATGACCGACTGTGGGAGAAGGACTTTGAAAAACTGACGAACAAAAGACGAGCAAGTATGAGTTCGCCGTTCTGGGGTCAGCTGCATACAGAGTAATATTACCCACTGCTCCTCCCATGTCGTATACGTCAGAACCTCGTATCGGCAAGGAGACTCTCACTGTCTTGACTTGGCCGGTTGTCGTTGCACAACGAATCAAGGCCGCGGAGGCACAGCCCCAGCGCAAAATGGATAAAATCAAAGTTTGGTTCTCTCCTTTTTTTTCTCTATAAATGACCAACATGAGAAAGGTTGGCTGCTTGGCAAAGCCTCAGCCTCGGAAAACCTGCAGCTTGGCAAGCTGATCAGCCAGAAACAACTCTGAATTGGGAAAGTCTTTGAGCCAAGACATCCGAGAAGGCTTTTCCCTATCTTCTGTCCTGTCTTCTCAATGCAGGACTACGACCTACTTCGAATACCCAACAGCCCGTCGTCGCCGGCCCGACTTTCCTTGGTCCAGTCTTTATTCCAAATCCAAATCCAAATCCAAAAAAAAGTCAGCTGCAACTGTAACCGCAGGGTCTAATGTAAGACGGCACACGCTGTGCTTACGGGACCATCTTAACGCCGTCTGGTTGGCGCCTTGTACGGAGTAGTAACACGGAGCAACTATTCTGCCTCGCCTTTGCGGCCGGTGGAGTTTTCCGCTCCATTGCTCCTCGCCGGCATTCAATTTTTTTTTCTCCTCAGCGGAGGACTGGTGGACATGGGATGCTGGACTTGCAGGGACCCATATACGAAAGCATGACAATGTACGAGGAAGGCGTATGATGTGGTGGGAAGCATTCTCCCAAAAACGACTCCGTACAAATGCATACGCGTACGTAAATATAAGCTTTGATGCAACCAAGCAACCAACTGCCTAAAGCAGCCAGCCGGGCTCCAGTGCGACGCTACTTTTTTTAAAGTTTCGAGCTAGAGCAAAGGGCCGTCAGCCTTCGTAGGGCTAGTGAAGGCGACTAGCGCAGGATCGGGACGCGAAGAAGGAAGAGCGAAGGAAAGAAAGCTGGCAAAAACCAAACGAACAAAAAAAAAAGACCTGCATTGACGAAGAAAGAATGGTGTGCGAGAATGCCAAGGTTTCACTCGCGACGCCGATGCCAAGCCCGGTGATGAAGGCATAAAAAAAGAAAACGAAGAAGGGCCAAGAAAACTGAAAAGGCAGACGACGATAAACACAAAAATAAGAAGAAGAAGAAGAAGAAGAAGAAAAAGAAAAAGAAAAAGAAAAAGAAAAAATCCACAGTCTTGAAATGCATGTCTCATTTCTGACGTCGCATTCTCACCGAATGCAACAAGGGCCCTTTCCAAAGAATCATGGACAAGCCTCCCTCCAATCCTTCCGAAACACGACAGGCAGCAGTGTGCCGTCTCGTTCTGCCATTACGCTGCTCCTGCAGCCGGCGCTTTCTGTATTTAAGAATGGCCGTGGGACACGGCAATGCTCAAGGGGCCAGCTCCAGAGCCGGTCCAAGGCCGGGTCCAGCAGCCGTCGCTTGAGACGAGATGGTCCTCCAACGCACTCTGACGGGGCAACTTTGCACCACGATGGGGCCAAAGCGCTGGACGGAAGAGGAAGATGCTGCTCTCAGGCAAGCTGTACAGTCTGCAAGGGAGTCTTCAAGTGAGTGACCGTTCCAAGTCCGCCAGTGTTCACTGTTCTTGTGGGCTGGGTTTTTTTTTTTTATTTTTTTTGAATTTTGACTTTTCTTTGTTGTTGTCTCTCCGGCCTGTTTTTGCATTCTCTTTACTGATTTTCGGCCTTCTTGCACGTGCAACACGCCCAACAGCTGCGCATCCTATAGACTGGCATGCCATAGCGTCGCATATCCCAGGGCGGACAAACAAGGAATGCAGAAAACGGTGGACGTGCTGTCTTGAGCCGACAATTCGAAAAGGAACATGGGACGCATCTGAAGACTTGAGGCTTACCGAAGCCGTAAATCGCCATGGTCTCAAGTAAGGCATTTTTTCTTTCTTTCTTTCTTTCTTTTCTTTCTTTCTGTTTTTTTTCTTTTCATTTTTTCTATTTTTCTCTTCCTTTTGTGAGCTTGTTCACATGCACACCTGTTGTGTTTCCGTTGGTTTGTGCTGTTGTTTCTGCTTATGCTCTATTGGTCTTTCCCGCCTGGCCGCAGCTCTCCCGGTATACGAGATACGAGCTCTCTGAGATCGGCACGTTAACCGTCATGCACCTCGTCTTGGCAGATGGGGACTAGTGGCTCGCCAAGTCCGAACACGACAACCCGACCGTACGTAATAATGCAGATCTGATTTATATGCTCGGCCCCCAATTCGTCCCTATACGGTTCGCAAACTGCCGTACTTCTCCAACCGCTTCCCCCAGCCCCCCCACTCTTGCCTCACAGTCGTCTTGGTCTCTTTGCTTCATCCGCTCACATCAGCTCACCCCTTTTCTTTTTGCATTCTGCTACAGAATGCTCCAGGCGCTGGCACGAAGCCGTCAAGCCCAACATTGACCGGAGCCGGTGGTCTCTTCACGAGGTAATACGTCTAGGAGCCGATCCACTCATCCAGCCCGTCCCAACAGCAGCCCCACTCTGGCTTGTAATAATACAGATGCTGATTCTGTCTTGCATGGCGGGTCCTCAGGATCAAATGCTGCTGTATGCCGTTCGCGCTCACGGCCGACGGTGGACGGAGATCATCGAGCGGTATTTCTGCAATCGGACGCCCATTACAGCCAAGAACAGGTAGGCCATTCCCTCTTTGCTGTTCTGCCCCTACTTCTGCCCTTCGCTCTTCCAGCTGCTTTCTAACCGCTGCCGGACCACAAAGATACAAGCAAGTCCTCAAGCTCGAAGCAAGTCGGAACGGATGGAATGCACAGGATGAGATAAAATAGAGACAAGAGAGAGACCTTTACGGGACAATCGAGTGAACGAGAGTGTTTTTGTATTTGTAGAAATGTAACAATCAAAGCATGCCAACTTGGACGCAAAGCCCAGCCTGCATTGGGGATTTGATCCGACGGGTACATTGAAAACAAGCGAGGGCTGACGAGACTGTATCCTAGCGCTTACCGCCCTTGACATTCTCTTCAATGAACACCTTGACGCAGTTGTCGCCCCAAACCTTGCAGGACACGACCGGCTGCCTGGCCTGCTCGTCGGTCTGGGGCGGGATGACGGGGCTGACAAACGGCTTCATGGGCGTCTCCCAGGTGGGGCGAGACGACAGCAAGACGCAGACGCGGTCGAGACTTGCCTGGTCGCCATGCGAGGCGACGACGCGGTGGCGCCCAGAGGCCAGGGCGCCGTTGGAGAAAATGGGCATCGTGTCGCCGAGGTTGACAATGGCGTGGCCGGCCTCGGGCGCCACCCAGCGCCAGCTGTCTTCGGTCTCGGTCTCGGCATCGACCATGTCTGGCTTCTCCTTGGGGATCTGCAGGCCGCAAACCCAGGTGAAGAGCATGGCCACGCTGACAATGTCGCGGTGGGCAAAGAAGCGCGGCCGGTCAAACGGCTTGTCGCCGGGCTTGGCTCCCGGATAGCGCAGAATGCGCAGGAAGCTGTGCGTGGGCTCGTCCAGCACGTGCACATTGGTTAGCTCGCCCGGTGCCAGCTGAAGCTCGCGCTCCAGGATGCCCAGCACAACCTGTGACACCGTGTGGGCATCGCGCTGCACCTCCTTGAAAGCGCCTTCGTAGTCCTGCAACCAGAGTGGCAGCTTCCAGCCGGTCGGCGTCTTTGCAAACAGCTCGTCTCGGGGAATCTAAAAATTGTCAGAAAATTGTGTGTGCATGTGGTGTGTGTGTTTGAGAGAGAGAGAGAGAGAGAGAGAGAGAGAGAGAGAGAGAGAGAGAGGCAGAGTGAATAGCCTTGTTGATTGTTGATCGTTCGCGGTTGCTCTCCCTTCTTCTGTGTCTGTACCCACATTAATAGATTCCACAAATCGGGTCTGACCATTCTCGTCGCGGATTGTCGATTGAAAGCCGCGATCGAGGATGCCCACCTCCGGCCGGCGCAAGAAGCTGTCCTTTTCTTCCATGGACAGGGTTGACATGACTTGCTGGCCAATGTTGCGGGCAATGCAGGCATTCTCCCACAACTTGCGGCCCGTCGGGTGGTCCATCAGGTTGAGATAGAAGAAGCCCGTCCGCGAGCAGATGTCATAGACGCGCTTAGCCTCGTCGGCATCGCCATCGAGCAGCTTAGCAATGGAGATCTTGGGAAGGTCAATGGTCGGCAGCCCCTCTGGAAGAGGCACGGCATTGAAGTCAGTGGGATCAAAAGTGGTCTTGATAGCCATTTTGTCTTTCTCTTGTCTTATGTTTCAGTTTCCGCTTTGATTTGCAAAGTCTGCTTTCTTGTTTTTTCTTTATCGCCGCTTCTTCACGTTTCTCGATTGCCTTGAGCGTCCAATATGTTTCGAGTGTCTTGATTCTGCTTGCCTTTTTTTTTTTTCTGCTTCAGCTTGCATCTGTGTGCGTCTGCTTCTGCCTTTGTATTTAATCGTTTGTCAGGGCTAATTTCCAGGGGCCAGAACGCGAAGAACACCGGCATTCTCGACGGCGGCACAGTGAAACCAGTGGTGTCGAAGCTCAAAAGGCGTCTGGTCAAACAAAAGAATGCTTTGCAGCAACGGACGCCATTCAGCCCTCAACGGCCTTTGATCGGCCCAGGACGTTGCATTATGGGGCAGAGGGTCTGCGTCTGGTCCGGGCCCAGTCTGTATAGATGCTGACAGCGTGCATGAGATGTTTTCGGCGGAGAGGCTGTGCAAGCCTGCCTTGCTACGTGTCCGTCCGCAACACATCTAGATGCTTTGGTTCCGTCTGCACCTCTTCCTGGCGTTTATTTCTGGTGGGGCAGAAGAACCATAAGACGGTCAGCAACGGATGAACTCAGAACCAGCTCGAGACAGTGAAGATGGAGACTGCAGCTGGCACAGAGCAGAGAAGTCTGACGATGGCGACGAGACAAGAAAGCCTGGAGTGAGTGATGCCGAGATAAGGGGGAGAAGAGGAGCATCTGAGAAGAATTGTGGGCATTATATAAGAACCATATAGAGATAGACCTTTCTGAGAAATCTTAAACACTGAGAAGACAAAGTCTTAAAAAAAATCAAACAAAAGCACAACTCACAAGACTTTGTCTTTTCAATAGCTTGCCAAACCGGTTCGCAGCCTCCCGTCCCATTCAACATTTAGCCCTTGGCCCATTGGCTCACACTGCACACTGCACAATTCAACATCCATTGTCGTTTCATCATGCTCGAGTCTGATTCCAGTGCCCCTCGTGGGAGCCTGAACGGCTACGGTGAAGCCCAAGGTACCCGTAGTAATAGCACCAGCGGCCCTGGCCCCCAAACGCCCCAGCTTCTAGCTTCCAGTGGCGCGAACAGTATCAGCGGTATGAGCGAAAGCACGGGCTCTGTGGCCGTTGCGACAGTCACGAGCAACACCAGCAACAGCGTGTCCGGGGCCGGCGGCGGCGGCGTCGAGCCGATTGCTGTGTGCGGCATTGGGCTGCGGCTGCCGGGCGGCGTCCGCAGCGGCGACGACCTGTGGGAGGTGCTGAAGCACGGCAGAGACCTGCGCAGCACGATCCCGGGCGACCGGTTCAACATTGGCGGGTTCGACAGACGGCGCGGCGCCAAGGGAGCGGTGGGCACGAAGCACGGGTACTTTCTCTCCGAGGACCTGGGGCACTTTGACGCGTCGCTGTTCAACATGAGCAAGGCGGAGGTGGAGAAGACGGATCCGCAGCAGCGCAAGCTGCTGGAGGTGGCGCGCGAGTGTCTGGCGAGCGCGGGCGAGGTCGGGTACCGGGGCCAGCGCGTCGGCTGTTTTGTGGGCACGTTTGGCGAGGACTGGCTGCAGCTGCAGTCGCGGGAGAGCCAGTTCACGGGCGGGTACAACCTGGGCGGCGACCTGATGCTGGCGAACCGGGTGTCGTACGAGCTGGACCTGCAGGGCCCCAGCATGGTGGTCAAGACCGGCTGCTCGGCGTCGCTGGTGGCGCTGCACGAGGCCTGCCGGTCGCTGCAGAGCGGCGACTGCTCGGCTGCCCTGGTGGCCGGCACCAGCCTCATCATGGGCCCGGCCATCTATGCCGCCATGACCTCGGAGGGCGTGCTGTCGCCCGACGGCTCCTGCAAGACCTTTGACGCCGCCGCCAACGGCTTTGCGCGCGCAGACGGCATCAACGCCGTCTTCCTCAAGCGCCTCTCGGACGCTGTCCGCGACGGCAATCCCGTGCGCGCCGTCATCCGCAACTCCGGCACCAACAGCGACGGCAAGAGCCAGGGCCTGCTGAGCCCGCGCTCCAGCACCCAGGAAGCCCTCATGCGCAAGGTGTATGAGGACGCCGGGCTCGATCCGGCCGAGACGGCCTTTGTCGAGGTGAGTCTGATCGGAGCTGTTTTGGGGGACTTGCTGAGTGGTGTTTCGCGTGGCTAACCAGAAAATTAGTGCCACGGAACCGGTACTGGTGAGTTGTGCGCCCCCCATAATTTGACCTGCCTCTCTCTCTGTGGTCCGAGACGGCGTCTGCATCTGTGTCTTCCGTGCTGACTTTGGCCACATTCCAACAGCGACTGGCGATCCCATCGAAACAATCGCCGTTGGCAATGTTTTCGGTGAGAAGGGCGTTTACATTGGCTCGGTGAGTAAATACCAAAAATTGAAAGGAGAAAAAGAAAAGAAGGAAAGGGGAAAGAAGAAATAAAGGGAAAAGGAAAGGGAAAATATGAATGAAGGAAGGGAGGCAAGAGCGAAGGAAGGAAAGAAGGAAGGAAAGAAGGAAGGAAGGAAGGGAAAACAACACAAAACGCCCTCCCTACATGCCCCATCTGGCACAGTGATGCCACGATGGTAGCAAAATGCTGACGGATCGCTCCTTCCCTGCTATTCAGGTCAAGCCCAACGTCGGTCACTCAGAAGGCGCGAGCGGACTCACCAGTCTGATCAAAGCCGTTCTTGCCCTAGAGCACAAAACTATTCCGCCGCAGATCAAGTTCCACACGCCGAATCCAAAAAGTAGATTTCCCCCCCTCTTTTTTTTTTTACTTCTCTATTCTTTTTTTCTTTTGCTTCAAGTTGACTTAAGGCTAACAGCTAAAAACTAAAAAAACAACAGTCCCTTTCGAAGAAAAGAAACTGACGGTTCCCGTGGAACCGACAGCGTGGCCGCACGACCGGGCCGAGCGCGTCAGCATCAACTCGTTTGGCATTGGCGGCTCAAATGCCCACGTTGTGCTCGAGTCCGCCGCCAGCTTTCTGGGTCAGCCGTCTGGCTCTGTGGCCGTTGTCGACCCCGATCGAGACACGGCGGCCGCAGCAGCAACTGCGCCGACGGCAGCAACTGATGGAAACCCATCAAGCCCGTCGCCCCGTCTCTTGCTCTTCTCGGCCAACACGGCCAACTCGCTCAAGCGACTGGCTCAGAACTGCCTCGAGCATGCCCGAGCCCGCCCAGCCGACATTGACGGACTGGCCTACACGCTGGCCCAGCGACGCGAGCGTCTGCCCCATCGGTCGTATGCAGTTGTGCCCGGTACTGGGCCATCCGAGGCCACGGCGGCAGCCGCTTCGGAAAAGGCTCCGGTTCGCCCGCAGCCACTGGCAATGGTGTTCAGCGGCCAGGGTGCACAGTGGCCGCAGATGGGCCGACAGCTGATTGAGCAGGACGAGCTGTTTGCTGCAGACATATGCGCCATGGATGCTGTGCTGGCTACGCTGCAGACAGCAGGCCGCCCCCGAGACGAGGGCTGCGACAACGGCAACGGCAGCCCCCCTCTCAGCATTCGAGCGGAGCTGGACCGCCCGGCCAACGAAAGCCGGATTGGCACGGCCAATGTGTCGCAGCCGCTGTGCACCGCAATCCAGGTGGCCCTCGTGCGCGCCCTGGGCCGGCTTGGCGTGCATCCAGACGCCGTGGTCGGCCACTCCAGCGGCGAGATCGCCGCCGCCTACGCCGCCGGGCTTATCAGCATGCGCGAGGCTGTGGCCATTGCCTATCTGCGCGGTGCCGCCACAGTCGTCCACACACAGTCGCCGCACGGCCCTGGCGGCATGGCGGCCGTGGGGCTTGGCGCCGCCGAGCTGACCAGCAGCTACCTGGCGGACAAGGCGGCGGCCAGCGGCGTCGTCGTGGCGGCCGAGAACAGCCCGCAGTCGACAACGCTGTCGGGTGATGTCAAGCCGCTGGAGGCGATTCTACAGAAAATCCGCAACGACCGGCCCGACGTGCTGGCGCGGCGGCTGCAGGTCGACATGGCATACCACTCGCACCACATGGTGAACATTGGCCAAAAGTACCTCGAGCTTCTGCGCCAAGAGCTGGGCCAGGGCCACAGCCACGGCAGAGCGGATGATGACCTCGAAAATGGCTGGGCAAGCGCGCCCAACGGCTCACATCATGAAGCGAACGGAGCAGATGCGTCCAACACCACCACAATCAACAAGACGACCAAACACACAGCCCTCATGTTCTCAACCGTGACAGGACAGACTTTGCAGGGACCCATCAGTCTCGAGTACTGGGTACACAACCTGACGTCGCCCGTCAAGTTCAGCGCCGGCACGCAGTGCCTCCTCGCCACGCTGAGTGCCGACGGCGCGCCGTCCAAGCCCGTCTTCCTCGAGATCGGCCCACATGCCCAGATGGGCGGCCCGCTGCGCCAGGTGTGCTCGGCCCTGCGTGCCCAGCACTTCTACATCCCCACAATGCTGCGCGGCAAGGACTGCGCCGAATCGTTTCTCGCCGCCATCGGCCAGCTGTTCCAGCACGGCCTGCCCGTGGACCTGAGCCATGCCCCCGCCGGCCTCTTCGCCTCGGCCGCTGCCAGCAACGCCGTGCTTTCTCGCATGGCCCCCTACCCGTGGGACCACTCTACCCGCTACTGGTATGAAAACCGCGTGTCGCACGACTGGCGCTTTCGCGCCTTTGGCCACCACGTGCTGCTGGGCCAGCGCATCCCCGAGTCAACCAGCCTGGAGCCAGCCTGGCGTGTCGTTCTCGACCTCGACGACGTGCCCTGGCTCCACGACCACCGCGTGCGCAAGGACGTTGTCTTTCCCTTTGCCGGGTACGTGGCCATGGCGGGCGAAGCCGTGCAGCAGGCCAGTGCGGGGCCCGGCGAGACCTCCACAGCCGCCGCGACGGGCTACTCTGTCAAGCACATTGTCGTGCACACGGCGCTGGTGCTGGTGGATTCGCGTCCTGTCGAGCTAGTCACCACGCTGCGTCGCCAGCGGCTAACCGATCGCGCCGACTCTGCCTACTGGGACTTTACCATCTCCTCCTTTTCCGGTTCCGCCTGGGTCAAGCACTGCGACGGCAGCGTCAAGATTCTCGACCAGCCACTGCACGCCCCGCCCAACACCACCACCCTGGCCCGCAAGCAGTCGGCCTCGCGCTGGTACGAGATCATGGCCCGCGCCGGCCTGGTTTACGGGCCATCTTTCCAGGGCATCGAGTTCCTCGAGGCTTCCCCCGTTGAAAAGCGCGCCATCGGCGGCCTGCGTCTGCCCAAGGAGGCGGCTGCTGGCTATGGTGATGATGGCGATGGCCATGGAAGCCAGCCCGGCTCTGATTCTGACGCCGGCGACGAGCCCTTTGTGTTTCACCCCGCACTGATGGACGCTGCCTTCCAGCTGGCCATTGCCGCGGGGGCGCAGGGGCTGGGCCGCAATCTCACGCAGCTGTGTGTGCCCACGCTGATTGAGGAGATCGACGTCTTTCGCCCCTCCGCTGACCGCTTGGTCGCCGAGGCCCGGGTAGCTCCAGAATCGGCCAACGGCGACGCCGGCCTGCTCTGCACGGCGGGCAACCAGGTGGCATTACGTGTCAAGGGTGCGCGCCTGTCGCGGCTGGATGACGACGATGGAAGCGGCGACAACACCAACAGCAGCAGCAGCACGGGCGACGTGGACAGGCACAAGGCTGCCTGCCTCGTCTGGCACCCCGACCTCGACTTTTTCGATGCCGCTGCGCTTTTCGACGCGCCCGTCGTTGACAATGCCACCAAGACAGTCATGGAGGAAATTGTGCTGCTCAGCCTGCTCGACTCCGAGGAGCGTGTGCAGGGGCTCGATCCGGCCCAACCCCACTACCACAAGTTCCGCCAGTGGCTGCGCCGCGAGCGCGCCCGCGCCCTCGACAACGCCTGCCCACTGATCCCCGACGCACGCCGCTACACCCTGCTGGCCCGCGAACAGCGCCTGGCCGAGATTGCCCAGCGCCTGGCCGCCATCTCCGCCGATCCGACGCTCGGACTTGTGGCCCGCGGCATCTGCCGAGTGGGCGACAACATCGAGGCCCTTTTCACCGGCGAGTTGGACATGCTGCAGCTGTTGATGGAGGACAATGTGCTGACGGAGATCTACAACGCCGTCAGCTTTGGCTTTGCCCGCTACACCCGGCTCCTCTGTCTCAGCCAGCCAACGCTGCGCATCCTCGAGGTCGGCGCCGGCACCGGCGGCACCACCGAGCTTCTTCTCCGCGGGCTCGTCGGCGACCACGGCTCCAACCCGCCCTATGCGAAGTACACCTTCACCGACATTTCCGCCGGCTTCTTTCCCCAGGCCGAGGCGCGCTTCGCCTACGCCCCCAACATGGAGTTCAAGACGTTCGACATCAGCCAAGACCCCTTTGCCCAGGGCTTCACCCCCGCCAGCTACGACCTCATCCTGGCCCCCAACGTGGTGCATGCCACGGCCAGCCTGCAGGACACGCTGCGCAACCTGAGGCCGCTGCTGAGCTCCGGCGGCCGCCTTGTGCTGTCCGAAGTCTGTGCCACCGCCGCCAAGGCGCCCGGTTACGTCTTTGGTAACTTTTCGGGCTGGTGGCTTGGCGAACACGACGGCCGCCTGTGGGAGCCCTACGTCCAGGTGAGCCGCTGGGACCGCGAGCTGCGTGCTGCCGGTTTCTCTGGCGTTGACACCTCCGTGCTCGATGCCGAAGAGCCCTATCAGTACTGTGCCGCCATTGTCTCGCGGGCCATTTCCCCAGCGTCGCAGCTAGAACCAGAGCGGCAAGAGCAGCCAGAGCAGCCAGAGCCTACTTCGACTGTAACATCTACAACGAACAAGAAGCTTTGCCCGCCGCGGCTGCCGCCAGGCCTTCGTGCCGTCACTGTTCTATGCGACGACCCCTTAAAGGGCCAGCCGGCCATGCTGATCGAGGCATTCAGGGGGCGGGGTCTCGATGTGGCCGTAGTGCGGTTCGGAGTCAGCCAAGAAGACAACGCCGAGTGGCCTCTGCTTCCGGCCGGTCGGCCCGTTCTAGCCACGCTCGACCTTGAGGGCTACTTTTTACAGGACATCACCCCACAGCGCCTGGCTGCGTTCCAGGACATGTGTCGCCGCTATAACACCAGCAACAAGCTGCTGTGGCTGATGCCGCCGACCCAGATTCGACCCACCGACCCTCGCCACGGCCAAAGCGTCGGTGCCCTGCGCATCATCCGGCAGGAGCTGGGCCTGCCCTTCTTCACGCTGGAGATCGCTGCTGCCGAGCCCAAGTATACCGACCTCGTGCTCGGAGTGTTGCAAAAGGTTGTCCGCAGCGATGACGTCGAGCAGTTGGCGCCCGACCGTGAGTTTGCCGTCGACGGCGGCGTTGTAAAGATTGCCCGGTGCCAGCCGTTCTCGCTGGAGCAGGAACTGGCAGCCACAGAAGGGGCAAGAGCAGCAGCAGCAGCAGCAGCAGCAGCAGCAGCAGCAGACGGCAAGCCTGTTCATTCCGAGCTGCGGCTCGACATTGGCAAGCCCGGGCTGCTCGAGACGCTACGGTGGGTGGTCAGCACGGGGGTGGGTGTCGAGCAGCTGCCCAGCGGCCAGGTGGAAATCGAGACGCGAGCTGTTGGGGTCAACTTCCGGGTGAGTTTGTGTTGGTTTTGGAATGTCGATTTTCTTGTTCTTTCTTGTTCCGTCTTTTTTCTTATTCCTTCTTTTTTCTTTTTTTTCTCTTCCTTGTCTCTCTTTTGGGTCTTTTTAACACCCACAGGATATCATGGTCGCCATGGGAATTCTGTCCTTTGGCTCCGGCCCCCAACTCGGCATTGAAATGTCTGGCATCGTCACTCGCGTCGGCCCTGGTGTAGACCACGTGAAGGCTGGCGACCGGGTCGTGGCCGTGGCCACCGACGGCTGCTTTGCCACGCTTGCCGTGATGCAAGCGTCGCTGGTCGTCAAAGTACCCGACAGCCTCTACCTCGACGAGGCCGCCACCATGCCCACGGTCTTTGCCACGGCGCTGCAGAGTCTCGTGGAGATTGCCCGCATCAAACAAGGCCAGACCGTGCTCATCCACTCGGCGTGCGGCGGCATCGGCCACGCTGCCGTTCAGCTGTGCCACAATGTCGGAGCAGAGGTATGTCCCATTGCCACCCATCTCTCTCCTTCTGTCTCTCTCTCTCTGTATGTGATGGTGAGTACAATTGTTTAGGCACATGAAGCTGATCATTTTCTTTGACAAACTTCAGGTGTTCGTAACTGTCGGAAGCGATGCCAAGGCGCAGTACGCCATGCAGAGCCTGGGCATTGCCAAAGACCATATATTCTGCTCACGCAACACGTCCTTTCTCGACGGCGTGATGCGCCAGACTGGTGGCCGCGGTGTCGATGTGGTGCTCAACTCGCTGTCGGGCCCGCTGCTGCACGCATCGTGGGCCTGTGTGGCCGAGTTTGGCATGTTGGTGGAGCTGGGCAAGCGCGATCTCGTTGGCTATGGCCGCCTAGATCTCGAGCCCTTCCTCAAGAACCGCTCGTACTGCTGCGTTGACCTGGCCCACATGATTGAGAAGCGGCCGGCGGCTGTCGGCCGTCTGGTACAGCAAGCAGTCGACATGTATGCGGCAGGCAAGATCCGGCCCTTTGCCGCCCGGACAGTATTCGAGGCAGCCGACGTCGAGGCTGCTTTCCGCCATCTGCAGAAAGGCGACCACATTGGGAAGGCCGTTGTACGCATGCCCGCTCGGGGCGAACGTGAGCACGCGCAGGCGCCCGGTCGGTCTGGCACTTCGGCTCCATACCTGGGCGGGCGAGTTGGCCTTGCCAGCCTTGCTAAACCGCTCCGTCTGAATCCGCAAGCCTCGTATCTGCTCACCGGCGGTCTGGGCGGTCTTGGGCGGTCGGTGGCATCCTGGATGGCCGAACACGGTGCCCAGAACATTGTCTTCCTCTCTCGGTCAGCTGGAGAAGGCGAGCACGACCAGGCCTTTTTCCGCGAGCTGGCGGTCATGGGATGCAAAGCCGTCGCCGTGCGCGGGTCCGTGGATGTCATGGCAGACGTGCAGCGCGCCATCGAATCGGCGCCCAGCGTCATCAAGGGCGTCGTGCATCTTGCCATGGTTCTGAGAGTACGTGATTTTTTTTTTTTTTTTGTTTTATCATTTTCTGTTTACTTTTTGTCATCATACTCGGTTTCCACCTCGACAAGTGCCACTGTCATCTCTAACACAACCAGGACGGTCCTGCCGTGGACCTCACGTACGAGGAATGGACAGGCGCTATCAAGCCCAAGGTTGACGGTGCATGGAACCTGCACAACGCTTTCAATGCAGAGGCCATGCCGCCTCTCGACTTCTTCCTCATGACCAGCTCCATCGTGACCATTGTCGACCAGCCGGGACAGAGCAATTACGCAGCGGCCAACACGTTCCTCGAAGCCTTCTGCCAGTACAGGAGAAGCTTGGGCCTGCCTGCGGCCACGCTGGGCATCTGTCCCGTGGACGACGTCGGCTTTGTGGCCGACAACCGGCAGATCCGCAAAAAGCTGGTGGCCAACGGCCTGTACTTTTTGCCGGAGCGGGAGATGCTGGACTACTTTCACCTCGGCCTTGCGCAGCAGACTGAGAAGGCCAGGACCAAAGAAGGACAGCAAAATGACGGCTCGTGGACAAGCGACGGGTACACCATCATGGGCCTGCACTCGTCGGTGCACCTCGAGGACCCCAAGTGTGTGACCAGCTGGCGCCGCGACCGGCGCATGGGCACGTACCACAACGTCTGTAATACAACAGGCGGCAGCGGCGGCGGTGGTGCCGGTGGCGCCGGGAGCGGGCTCAGGGCGTTTGTGGACCAGTTGATGGCGGGCCGGGACGGCGACACGCTTGGGTCGCCAGAAACGGTCGACTACATCGCCACGGAGATTGGGCTGCGCATTTTCCAGTTCATGATGAAGGATGCCGCCGACGTGGACATATCGCTGACGGTGACGCAGATTGGCATGGACTCGCTCATGGCCATTGAGCTGCGCCGCTGGTGGAAGCAGACATTTGCGCTGGACGTCAGCGTGCTCGAGATCATGGGCGCCGGCACGCTGCGGCAGCTGGGCGAGCTAGCCGCCAGCGGGCTCAAGGCCAAGCTGGCAGCAGACGAGAGCCTCTGAAGCAGCTACTGAGACTACCGGCAAATGAAATGCTTTTTTTGTGTGTGTGTGTGTGTGAGGATGGCCTCAACACTGGCTAGTAATAGCAGTGCGACTGTGGGGGGGGTATTATGTTGGGACTGATCCGTTATGCTTTTTTTTTTTTGGCCCTCTCCATCCGTTGCATGGTATGCTTGTACTTTTTTCGTCCTTGACCAGTCTCAGTCCTGCCAGTCCTGTCAGTTAAACCTGCTTTCCTTCGTTCTTTACTCCAGCCACCTTCTTTTTATAGCCTCCTCAGGCCACCTCTTGTAGCAGAATGGTTGAAAACCATCCCAATCGCCTGCCTGTTCGCCCCTCCTTTCTCAGTTTGATTTTGTGGTTTTGTGATTTTGCGCCCTGCGGGTGTGTGAGTCTGCCTAACAAGACAAGGGTAGGTACACGCTTGAGCACGAAGAAGGGGGCGTGCTTTTAAAACAATGAGTATTTATACTACTCGGCAGACGTAGGGTTGCAGTCGAAAGCGGAGAGGACATAAAGGCAGAAGGCTGATGATAAAAAGCCAGCGCCTACGTATATGATGTTTACTCCGTTGTTAAGCAGAGAAGGGGAAAGGCGGAAGAGAAAGAGGGAAGGAGGCGGAAAGGCGAGAAGGAGGGGAAAAGAAAAGGCAAGGAAAGACAACAGAAAGGTTGTGTTGCATTTTTGCACATTAAAAGAGCCTCATAGCCCGTTTTTGATGTTGTATTCCGGATGTCATTGACTAGCTCTACGTCGGGTCTTTTTTTTTTTTTTTTTTTGTTTTGTTTTCTTTCCTCCAAGTACGCCCCCCCCCATCAGTTAATACTACTACTCCGTACAGACGGTTGGATTGCGTGCTTGCGTCTTACGGGCAATGCCAGAGCTGCTGTCCCTTTATTACAAGGGGCACATTTTTCACATGGAGACTGGCCAAAACACTATTTTATTTGTTCTCTTCAGCCCTATGATAAGGTGCTTACCTGTCAGCAGTAGAAGAAAATCCGATCCTCCAGCGCGGCGACGATTTTCTTGCTGGACAACAGTGAGAGAAATAGCCCCCAGCAAAAGGCTGGTCAGAGCTAGCACAGACCTATCCATACTCGTAGAACCAGGGTCGGTACGGGCTTTTACTCGTACTCTCAACAAAAATGTTCACCAATCTTGGTGTTTCTCTCTTTTCTTTCTCCTCTCGTATGTTAAACGTTTCCTACCGCTTTCGGTTCCGTTAGCAGCAACACGAGTAGGGCCGACACCCAGACACCCACCGAAGGCAGGAACAAACCTGGTTGGTCCTCGTCCTCCTTTCCCCCCCACCTCCTCTCTCTCGCCAGGCAGCAACGCCCAACAGAATACACACAAGGCTGCCTTAGCTGCCGGGGCGCAGCAGGACCACTGTAGAATTTCCTGCCGCCTTTCGTGACCAAAGTTCTCGGCAGCTTTTGTCGTATTTCGGACTTGTCGTCGCCTGTCGCAGCTTTGTACTTGTATTAAAACATCTCGGTTTCCTCGGGTTTGTTCCACCGTTTCCTCAGCCTTTCAATAACTGCGGGGGTCGTTTTTTTTTTTTTTTTTTTTTTTGGAAAGATACAAAAACTTCTCTCATTTAGCTTCGGAGCAACGTCCGGTCAAATGCAAAGGACGCCCCGTTTCACGTCGGCAGTAGGCTTTCTCTTCTTTCTTTCTTTCTGTTCTGGTTGGTCGATCGTTGGCTTTTTGCCAGTCTTCCTGAACTGGTTGGGTTTTCGTTTTCGGTGTTCGAGTAATAATACGTTGCAATGGCCAACTGCTGGGCTTTTTTCTTTTTTCTTTTTTCTTTTTCGGCTTGGCCTTCCCCCCTTTATTTTTGCTCCTTCACACCCATCCTTTTTTCCATTTTTTGTGGCCTTCCAGCCGCACTGCCCATCGGCTTTCTCGCACTACCATTTCCCTTTTCGCACTGCAGTCCTTCCACGGCAAAGCCAATCCTTTTCGTCTTCGGGATTTAATTGGTACGGGGTACGGTAGCGAAGATGAGACACAAGAAAAGGGAATAATGGCTCCACCAGTCTGGGTTAGAAAAGATATGCCTGCCTTGGCCTTAGCCCTCGTTCTCTCAAGATGGTTTGTCCAAGCAAGAGATCGAGAAAAATACGTCCTGCAGCATACAGTAGTGATGGGGAAGCGTGTAGTCACACTGAGAAGTATTATGTCCTCTCTTCTGGCCTGCTGTCTTTTTGGGCATTATTTTCACTTGCTTGGCCAACAGGCGACCGCTTGGGAGCTGAGAAATGTAAATGTGCCTCAAGCACTGTAAAGCCTGTTTTTTGTCCAAGCGGGCAACCGTGAAAGCCAGTTGTAGTTTTTTTTTTTTTTTTTTTGCCCTTCTACAAACGCCTTGCTCCATTGTACGCATTGTTCACGACGTGGCATTTCTCCACACATCTCTCATCTCTCCGCCTAGCCAAGCACAAGATCAGAACAGCCGTATTCTCTCGTATTCGAACAGGACCTCAGGAGGCATGATCCATCCTCGTTGCACAAGACAGTAATTCTCGTATCTCCTTGACCGAACGCTCTGATGGGCACTTCTCCGGATTTAACGCCCTCTTGGCTTTCTCTGCGGCTGTCCTGTCTCAGCAATCCCCGCACACATGTCTTGGAGTCTTTATCGTAGTCCGTTCACTGTCAATCATGTCTCTGGTCAGCCGCTTTCGGGGCTCCTCGCAGGCTGATGATTGCTAGACGAGGGGCTTCGGTGCTTCGTCGCCAAAAAAAAAGGTAATTACGTGAGAAGCTACGAGTAGATTGCCCACATTGATACGACACTGCGACAAAAGGAGGTATAATACGAAATGGGTATAATACTGCATGCTCGTATTTCGTCGATGCTCGTCGATGCTGCATGGCTAGGCGACTCCAGAAAGCCAGGTTGTGAAATACTCTGTACGGGTACTTTCTTTGGCTGGTAATTCTCGTAACTTGTGCCAAACATTGTGTGATTTCGCCATTATCCATATTTCTTGGACACAATGTATTACCCTGCACTCTTCCATAATGGGGTATCAATGCCCGAACATATCCGGTGGTGACCAGCACATACTTCGTACTCGTTATATCCATATATGGATATGCACTCCGTATCATTACGGAGTCAAACTCTTTCCCCAGTACGTCGTAATAATACTCCGTACTCCGTCCGCCGTTGGTTGCGGCAAACTTTCCGTTATTCATTAGGCGTGCTCAGAGAAGGGTGGTGGGGTGAAGACCAATGTAATAATACAAAGTACAATGTACGAAACATCATGCTCTCTGCAGAGGGGGAGGGGGGGTGCAGTCTCGGTTGCCAGATGCTGCTGAGCTGTCTGGACCCCATAGCGCATCCTGGACTCGAGCAGCACCTCGTCCGAGAGAGACAGACTGAAATCCTGCATTTGTTTGTTCTGACTGCTTAGCAGAACAGAAAGAGAAAGGGCGACAGCTGTGTGTTGACCCCCCGATGGGGTAGCTGAGCCTTTTCAGATGCTAGCCCGGCGAGAGTCTGAAATGATTGACAAAGTAAAGCAAACGTACGAAGAACAGAGCAGCTGCAATTGATGGATGGCTGTTAAGTTGGAAGTAGGCCAGCATCGAGGTGCCACAGACACGTTTTGTTTCGTAGCTTCTGCCGCTCTCAAGCCGATCGGTCAGTCTTCCATTGTTGTTGGTCTTCTTAAGTCTTTCATCGTCGGTCTGCTCTAGAGCTGCCAGCAAAACGCAAAGCCCGCAAGCCCGACACAACCACTGCTGTTGTCTTTTAGCCGTGCCCTCGACTTGCGGCGGAGGGCAAGTCGTCGCAGGTGGAATGCGCCCTTTCACCGTTTTCCCCTTCATCGTTACCGAGCCATTCCTGCAGGCTTTCTCGCGGGAGCAAGGGGGGGGACTAGTGTCCCAAGCTCCGGCTGTTCCGCCGAATTTGGCGGCTGTTCCGCCGAACCTGCACAGCGTCGGTGCGGTTTTGCTGTGCATCGCATTGATTTGTCTTGGGGAACCCGAGCTTGGCGTTCAGGAGGGCTAATTTTACTTTGTACGGAGTACAGAGCAGAGTATTACAGACAGATTCCAACGTCCTCTGAAAGCTGCCGTCAGGGTGTTGTATTACAGGACCCCCAACCGAAAACCCTCTCAGGGGGACAGCCCACAGCTTTGCAGCCCTATCGGGCATGTGCTAGGAAAAAGACGGAAAGCCTCTGCTCCCCTGTCTGATGGTCCCCGCACTGGAAAAGAGCAGCTTCGCATTGCAGAAAGCAGAGGGACAACGATAATACTCCGTATTGCAGAGTGTTTCGCGCACGAGCAGGCTGTGTATTACGTCGTATTATTACGAGTACTGCATGTACGACGTGTACACTTTGCGTGAGGGATTGCATCTGGAGCTCGACAACTACGCCCTGCGTCGCTGGCCACTTTGCCAATCCACTCTTCCACTGGGCCTGTTGTTGCACTTGTTTTGTACTCGTACTGCCATTGTACTCGTACTTCCGACCCGGCCAGCCCAGTACGTACGGAGTACTCAGCCAACCCCAACTGCGAACTGCCGGCTGTGCCCAGCTTGAGGCTGAACTTTTAGCAGAAGGCAGGGATGTGGGGGGGAGCAAGGAGAACGCCGCTGAGGAACGGGGTAACAAAGAACAAGCCCGAGTCATTGCAGATGAGAAAAAAGGAGTTTATGTCGTTGATTGGAACTGAAAAAGGAAAAAGTATGCAGCACCATACTCGTACCCTCGTACCTCGACAAACAGTTCTAGAGAATGCGTCCCCTCCCCCCCCATAGGCGAAAAGCAGAAGCGAAAAGCCACTTTTTGTGCGTCGGTTCGCTTTTGGTTTCCCAGCCAAGACGCGGCGAACGCTGGCGTCTGCAACCTGAATGAGTACACCAAGTGTATTACTTGGTACATGGTACGAAGGATGGCTCTTGCACTTTTGCACTTTTGTAGCCGGCGGCGATGGGATTCTGCAGATGGATTTCGATTTCAAATATTGTGCTTTGTGTTCTACAGGAGTGAGGGGGCTTTCTTCCGCAGGACGCTATTTTTGTCGGTTTTATTTTTATTTTTTTATTTTTATTTTTATTTTTTTGTTTTTCCTTCACGTCCACCACAAACCAGCATGGATTGAGAGTGCATTTGGCAGAAGCCAAAAAGGAAGCCAGAACAATTAAGCTCATTGAAAAAACATCCCCTGGATACTTTGCCAATTGATCTTTGTAGACCACGGGTTTTGTCCCACAGCCAAGCAGCCAAGCCCAGTTATTTTACCGTCTCAATCAACCACACGAGCATCAACGGCCCCCCCTTTAGCACTGGCTCCCCCCCCCCCCCTTTTTTTTTTTTCACAAAAGGGGAACGAAAGCCTAGGCTGATAGGGGAGCTAGCATTGGGAAGCAATGGTGCACTGGCTGTGATTTTCAAGCTAGAATAGAAATAGAAAGATCATACCGACAGAGCAGGAAGAAGAAAGGACTCGTCTTTTTTGTGGTACAAATGTCTCGTGCAAGTTCTTCTCAGGTTTCTCCGGGAATAGTCTCGTGTACAGCTGGGACGCGGAGGGAACAGGACAGTTTGGTTTGTCCGTTGCCGAGTCCTACGCGTAAGTCGGTGTTTGTATTCGCCGAGACGGCCTTTTTTTTTGTCTACGAGTATGGGTCTTTGTCCACTGTATGAGAACAGACCTGCTCTGCTTTTCTCTGTTTGATTAACGGCGAGAGAGAAAGCTGCTTGAAGATCTCCATATCGCTGCTTATTCTGTGTGTAAAGAAGATGGCAAAGTGTAAATAAAACTTGAATAACATATGAAAATAAAATAAAATAAAAATAAGAAAATCAGAATAGTAGTAATATCCAAAAGCAAAAATCACCCGCAAGCCTTCGCCTCATTGCGCCAAAGCTCCTTTCTTCCACCCTACTGCCTTCGATTCCCACCATCGCAAAAACAAAAGGACGGAAAAGAAGAGTTGAAGTCTTTTCTCTCTCAAACAATGTCTCCCCTTTTTGCCTTTCCCGTTTGCCATGCCCTGACCTCCCACCGACCCAAAATTTGCAAAAAATAAAATAAAATAAAATAAAAAAGCACGCAAAAACACGCAGGCCAGAATAAGAAGAGATGACAAAATGGAAATAGAGAAACCCAAAACAGAATGTGCAGAAACAAAACACAACATGACTGTGGTCCCCAGATAAGCGCAGTAGAAAAATAAACGAAATTAACTAAAAGAAAAGATCCCCCAAGTCATTGCCAGTCTTCATGATGAACGAAATTCCACGTAAAAAAAAAAAAAAAAAACCCCTAAAAAGATAAGAAAATCGAGTCCAGCCCAGTGTATATAAAGAAGGAAAAAGTATCTTGTTGGTGCATCTTGTTGCTTTAATTGTTGTCTCTTTTAATGAAACCCGTGAAGGATGAAGGATTCGAAGCGGGGGCCAGCAGGCGGAAGGCAATAGAAAGACAGTTCGCGGCCTCATGTGCTTATACACCGGCCCATACTCGTTTCACCCCCCGCTCGACCAGCCGCCCGCTGTGTTTTGATTTCCTTGAGTTTTCGAGAAAGTTTCTTTTTGCGCGGCTCCCTTTTTTTTTGTTTGTCTTGCTATTTTCATGCAGTAATCCCTGGCGATCCCGGCAGCGACAGCGGCGTGGTGGGATAGTCATAGCCTGCATCCGAGCAGCTGGTGGAGTGGTCGTAGTGTGACAATGGAGGAGTCTGCCCGGGTGTCAGGACGAAGAGAGACAGAGAGAGCGAGAGAGAGCGAGAGAAAGCGAGAAAGAGAGACAGAGAGAGCGAGAGAATGCGAGAAAGAGACACACAGACAGAGAGAGAGAGAGAGAGAGAGAGAGAGAGAGAGAGAGACGCGACAAAAAGAACAAGAGCGGAGGTGAAACAGAAATAATTCTCAGTTGGCTCGCCGGAAACTCACATGAGGGTTGGAGTCGTAGGGGTTGGTGTCCATGCCCGCTGCCGGTGCGGTGAGAAAGCCATAGTTCATGTAGGAGGGCGCCATGGTGGTCATGGCGGCGGCGGAGACGGCAACAGCCGCTGCCATCATGTCGTCGCTGTTGCAGGTGGCAGCCTCGCGCTTCATCACCATATCGACGTAGTTGCTGCCAGAGGAGCTGCTGCTGATGGGCGGCAGCGTGATGGGTGTTGCCGCCGTGGTCATGCTGGCCCAGTCGCCGTACTCAAAGCCGGTGGTCGTGGCTGTTGTCGCTGTGGCATTGCTGCTGGTGCTGCTTCTGTTGCTGTGGCTGTGGCTGTGGCGGCTGCTGCTGGCGCTGGCGCTGCCATAGACGCTCATCATGTCGTCGGGCGGCGGAGGGTACGGCGAGTAGGCGGCGGCAGCAAACATGCTGGGCGGCGTGTGGGAGCGGTCACGCTGGTCGTCGTAGTGCGTCGCTGCCGACACGTACAGCAGTTCGTCCTCGGCGTTCAGCGGCGGCGTGAACTGGCTCTGCGAAATAGCCTGTTTCGGGCCGGGAATCACCACTGACTGCGGCTGGTGGTGCTGGTGGTGCTGGCTGCTGCTGCTGCTGTTGCTGATGCGGTTGCTGCTGCTGCTGTTACTGCTGCTGTTGCTGGTGGTGCTGCTGTGGCTATGCTGGTGATCATACTGAGGCAACTGCCGAGCTGCTGCGGCTGCTGCGGCTGCTGCAGATATTGACGAAAGCGTGGGCTGCGGCTTCTTGGCCTTGGGCGTCTTGGACGAGCCATTGCGGCCAGATGACTTGCTGCTGCTGCTGCTGCTGCTGCTGCCGTTGCTGCTGCTGCCTGAGCTGCTAGCAACAAGGGCGGCCGCGCTTTCGGTTGAGCCGGCACGACGCTCCAGGTCCTCCAAACGCCGCTTGAGCTTCTTGCCTGTTTGCATGAGTCAGTTTTGAGGGAGGGCACAGGGGGGCAGGACATGATCACAGGAAGCGCAAGAAAACACAAAAATACAGAAAAAAAGGTGGAAAACCAGGGAATCTGCATACGGTAGTTGCGCTGGGCAATGCGGTTCTGTATCCGGCGGCGCTCAGCCAGGTCGGAGATCCTGGTCCAGTCTTCGTCGGGGTTGGCCGAGCTGCTGAACGCGCTGCTGTTGCTATGGTTGGCATACTGTCTCACGGGCGGAGCGGCAGCAACGGGTGGAGAGGGCGGCATCGTCGGTGCAGACAGCGCCGGGTAGGCATACTGCAGATGCTGGGGTTGCATGCTGTACATTGTGCTGTGTTGTGCTGTCCTTGGAGCAAACAAGCTCAGGAAACGTAAAACAAAAAAAGAAGACAAAAACCAAAAAAAAGAAACTTTTCTTCTGGTGGAAAGATGAAAAAAGAAAACGAAAACAGAAAAGTGACTGAGCTGTGTCCGTGTGCGTGGCAGTGGGCGTGTTGGGCAGAAAGCAAGGCAAGGAAGAAAACAGCAAAGACGTGTTCGGCAAGAGAGTTAGAAAAGAACAATCTTCCAAACAAGAGTGTAAGGCAACAAGGAAGCTTGACGAGGAAGGCTTTGGGGAAGTGGTGATGTAAAACGAAAATGTCAAGTTGAAAGCCTGTCTTGGTGGGTGGGAGGTCTAGGTATTAAATATTCTCGAGGCTGCTTCGCCCATTGCCAAGGTTCATGTACAGAAAAGGCAGACAGAGTGTGTATGTGCGTGTGTGCGTGTGTGCTGCCTGTGTGGTGTGGGAAGTCTGCTTGTACTTGAAGAAGACCGCAGGTCTTTTTTGGCGGCTGTTAGGCACAAGGTAGCTCAGAAAGAGCACAAGAGCTTGTAATACACCACAACAACCTCCAAGCTAAAGAAATCTTCGGGTTACCTGTACACCCTTTCCTCCTGCCCCTTCTCCATCCACCCCCTACCGTATTCTTCACGCCCCTCCCTGGCCGTGGCTCTGTTCCCATTATCCCGCCCTTTCTCGTACATTGTGTATTCCCCAGTACGAGCCATATCTTTCTTCAAGAGACCTACGAGTACGACGAATACGGGCTCCGTCGCAATGTATCCCGAGCATTTCAAATCGGCGGTCGTGGGCCGTTTTCACAGGCGTCCGTCACGAGCGTTCTCTTTTTTGTGGCGTCCCTCCTCCGTTTTCTTTCTTCGTGATGTTTTCCATTTTCCTTCTTGTTTCTTTTCCTGTTTCTTTTCCTGTTTCTTTTTTTTTCTTTTTTTTTCCTACTCCATCCTACTCGGGTGGTTTGCCGACATACTCGCAGTGTCTGCATCCTCTCCAGTTCGGCCGTCGACCAGACAGGAAATACGAGCCCAAGGGCCGCCATGGATGGAGTTTTTGCAGCGCAGCCGCACCGCTAGCTACAGTTCCTTCTGGCGGCGCTGGGCTGGGTTGGGAATGGCGGGTGTGGCAGATTTGCTAACGGTCACACCTTTCTCCCTGCCGTTTTTGCCTTGCGAAACGGTCGGACTTGGGCCAAGCTCGGCCGTCTCCGGGACTGGCTTGAAAGAGACAAGTGAAAGGACAAGGACGAGGATTACCAATGATTCCACAGTCCCTGAAAGGCAAGTACAAAGTAATATGACGTACGACGGTAGCAGTTTCTCTGTCGCTCTTTGCCTGTTTGAGTAGCACGTAAAAGTGGTCTTCCTCTCCCAGCAGAATCCACTTTGGCCGCCTCCCCCAACTTCACACCGCAAGAACTGCTACAAAACGTCTTCCATCTGCTGGCCATCTGGCGGGATTTTGCGATTTTGTGGAAGCGGAATGGCATTTGATAATAAAACCAAAAATAAACGGGAGCATGCATTTTTAGACTTTGCGCACCTCGTTTTTTTTTTTTTTTAGGACGATGTTCGAGTGTTGTTATGATTTGTGATTTTGGCCTTGTTTGGTGATTGTCTCTATTTTTTGTTTTGTCGTGTTCCAAGCATCGGAAAGGCGCATCCCTAGTCATGGCCCATAACGGACAAAAGAGTCGGTAGGGATTGGCGGTTTTACGGTGTCTCCTGCAAACACGTGGAATTCTCAGTCGCCCTATGCTCGCACCAGGCGAGCCCCCAAAAAACCCTGTAGCAAAATTCTGGGCCTCGCTGACTTTGGTCCCCGAAGCTCCAGACTTTTTTTTTCGGCGAGCTCTTTTGCCTGCCCCCCAGCCCTGGGCTGCCAGGGATCGGCGCGGAAAGAAGGGAACTCTTGCTTGGCCCAGGGTCGATCGCTGAATGGCTCGAGGTACGAGCGTTACGGCGCACTACGAGTATGGATACGAGTACGGAGTAGGAATACGAGCACGGAGGAATGCTGGAGGGGTGGGAAAACGGAATCGCAGCTATGGTGGCTCCCAGCATAACGGTCAGAGCAAGGCTGGGCAGCAGCCGTAGCAAGCGAAACGGGCAAGCTTGCGACTGGATTTTGACTGGGTGGTCCTGCCGTAGTATCCTTAGCACTTTGCGGAGTGTGGTGGTGCAAGCAACTTCTGAGTGGACGGGTATTTTGGGCTAATTTAGCCTGGCGTGGCTGATGCACGATGTGGGCAAATTTAGAACAATTTGCCCACTTTTAGCTCGCCCAAAAGCATGCAGCCGGATATTTCTGGCATTTCTGGCATTTCGAGTGTTCGATGCTCGACCTTGTCCACCACCACCATCACCACCACCACCACTACCACCACCACCATCACCACACACGGCTCCAATTACCCCCGAAGCATTCGCTGCGGTACGAGCACGCACATGCCGAATCTCGGCTTCATTGCTGCTTCGGCCGTCTGGGCTGTGGTGGACCTGTCTTTTTTTATTGTTTTCATTATTTCTGCTGCGTGTTCTTATTTTATTCCATTCTATTTAATGCTTGGTAATTGGTAATACAGACAGGAGCCATTGGCTCATTCCTTTCACACGTCCTGGCCACACAAAAGTTATTTTTTGCCCGCCTCGAGCAACACTGCACAAGTTCTCTGCAGCAGCGTTTTTATTTTACCCGTCGTTGGATGGCTGTCTTCCTCTATCTCGGTCCTTGTTCCCTCCTCGCCTGCCCGTCTCTACCTAGCAACAACAACATCTCTCGTACTTGCAGAGATGTGTGCATATTGTTGCACGTCCCTGTGCCTCGTTTCTCTTCCCCCACCCTGGGCCTCCCTATAAGGCCAGTAGTATTGGGGCCTCTCCGTTCTGGCATCCTATTCGCCCAACATGCGAACCTCGTAAGGCAGGACGGAGGGCACAAGAGACGATCCCAACGAAAAAAAAAGTGGCGCGCGCCCAGCCGCAGTTTATTTTCTTCCATGCTTCCACGAAATTACTTTTGTTGTCTCTACCTTTCTTTTTTTTTTTTTGTTTTTTTTTCGCCCATCCTCTGTTCTCGTAGGCACTGCATTCCTCTGATCGATAATACGAGTATTATCGGGTTTGGATTTTGGACTGTTTCGTTTTTACCAGAGAAACTTCGATTCTGGCTTGTCTCTACAAAGACGATATACATCTTAAAAGGCTTTGGCTCCAATGACATCTGTTGACATCTGTATGTCTGGTCTGTCTCGCCGATTGTAACTCTGACTCGTACCCGTACGATGTACTCCGTTAGCCCCTACGGATTACTTCATCATTGCTGACGGCAGCGAACATCTCCTCCAGGACTGTATTCAGCAATATTTCTTAATTGGGAAATAGGCGAGATCCGCATCTCCTCTGCACGATCTCTTATCAGGGCAACTTACTCACGACTCGTGCTCCGTACTCGTATGTTCATCGTTTCCCGTCATCTTTTTGGTCCTTCCACTGTTTTGGTCCGCATGCTCGTACTTTCATTTTACCTTTAAAACGCAATGGCGTAGAGGTAGCCGACTAGCAGGCTTTGTCGTCCACAAATTGACAAGTGCAAGCAACAGTCGTAATAGTATGGATACTCTGAGCTCATGCGTCATAGCTCTCGCACTGCCTCGCGGAAAGTGTGCCGCCCCGTAAGCCCAAGATGACATGCGAAAAAAGAAAAACGTTGGACTGGGACAGAAATCTGTCTTCGCCCCCCGGATGTGGAGTGTTCCGAGTGCAAGTGCCGTTTACAAGCCACACAGAATTCAGTCTACATGGCAGCCAGAGAACAAAGCCAAGCCAAAAAGAAGCGTTGAGAAATTGTTCTGGAAAAGGAGTCTGATGAGTGCTCAATGCACTAAGCGCCGTTGTGAGAAAGAAGTCCAGCAGTCGGGCTTGCCGCTATTCGTCAATTTGAGAGCTTCTCGTCCAAAGGCAACTCGCCCGAGTCACTAGTAGACAGCCACCGGACCCGAGCACACGGGCTCTGTATTACTCGTATGTAAGACGATAAAGCGTGTTTAGACTACTGGCCAAAGTGTCTCGTTTACCAGTACAGACCAAAGCTCCTTTCGCTTTTTTCTCATTCTCTCTTTTGTCTTTTCCTTCACCCTTCTGAGGTGAGATGCCAATGATGTAAACCTTCCCTTAGAGCAGAAGAGTGTAAGGATACACTAAAAACACACGTACTGTATCGTAAAGTCGCAGTCGTTACGGAGTAATACACATTGTCCCATATCCTGGTTCCTCGAATGAGGGACGCAGCTCTGATGGCAGCATCACGGCATATGAGAGCCTGGTTCTTTCATCTCCCCACTGGGTTACTTTTTGCTTCTTCGGCTGTAATTCCGCTCTTCCTCTCTCGACTGGCCGCGCCAGCTTCGGTTACGAGATGGTTTGCGGTGCTTCTGTGCGGAACAGACGTCCGCTTGCTTGCCAATGTGGGGTCTTGCTCGGCCAAACTGTGGAGCTTTCGCCGTGGCCCGGCTCTTTTAGTGCCCGTTTTAGCTTGTCTACTTGTGCTTGTAGCTCTCTTACAAAGCTAGGTTTCTTTTGGCCTCTTTTGTTCTGGCGATGTAATGATGTTCGCGTGTTTTTTTGTCACCCTGCTTTTCTTTTTTTGGACTACGAGCTTTTTTTTTGAGTTTCGCTAGTGTCTTGCTTCTTTTTTCAAGTGTGTCTCCTGGTACCTTGGCTCTATTCCGTCTCATGTATGAGTAGTCTCTGTATTGCTCGTATTCAGACTCCATACTCCGTACTTTCGTATTTTGTATTCATATTCGAACTCCTCCTCGTATGGATTATCCACTCGTGGACACCCTGCCCTCGCACCATTTGTCCTGACCTTCTGTCGCGCTACGTACTGTGCAATACGGAGTACGAGTCCGATGTACTCCGTATTTCCTTGCCCCTCGACCACCCCGCTGGGCCGGCTGGCTAACACGACAAAATAGGAAACTCGTAAAGGTGCAACTAATACTTAAAGCAAAAGGTTAACGCGCATTCCCCATGAAGACGACGATGAGGATACGAGTACTTTGGCAGTTGTCTGTTTCTCCGGCTTTACAATTGTGACTCTGTGAGCAAAAGATGAACAGGGAACTTCATCCGATCCCGTCCTTGCTGTGTCATTGGGGTCTGTTTTCCGTTCTGTCAATTTTTTTTCCCCCTTTCATGCCACAAAAGTACTACTTCTCAGTCGAGACCCGTAGCTCTGGAACGGTAAACGCACTGATCGACCAACAGCGGAGCCCAGCCGTGTTCTTCCCTCCAGTCCCATGCATCAACATCGCCGCCACAAAGGGTCTGTACTCGTAAGAACACGAGCACTCTGTGCGAGACACGACCCAAAAGACAATGCAGCGAGCTACAAAGTAGGAATACACAGCAAATTCGTATACTTTTACTCCGGGGTTCCCTTTTGTGCATTATCACTCGTTAAACTTTCAAAAGCATAGCCATTACCGCCTTCAAGCTTTGCGTAGAACGCATCAAGTTCTGCTTTTAAAAACAAATTTAAGCTCTCTGGGGCTCTTGAATTTTCTTTTTTTTTTTTGTCTCTCTTTCCAGTGTCGTCTCAATTACAGGCCTTATCATCGGCATCTGCTTCACCAGTCGCCGCACCAATCGCCGTCGGGTGATTCCGATGGCTCTAAAAGAGTGCTTGTGCTATTCTGCTTTTGTACTTTTTCAAGGGAGCAGCTATATGACCACAAAGAAATTGCTAGTTTACCATAATATTGGAGCAAAAATAGCGGGTCGTCTAAAAGATACTTTTAATAGTTAACATTATGTACTGAAACAGTGGTATTCGTGCGACAAGCCACATAAGTGCTGGTTCGTCGCCGTTTTAACCTTATGCGCTGTTGCGTGAGGAGTGGCCTTTTCCCCCGATGCCGTTGATGTAAAATAAGGAGCGTTGGTTAAAGCCATTAAAATCTCGCGATGTTTTTTGCTTTTTTTGCTGGAGGGGTTGTGAATTGGCAAATGTGGCTTGTCGCTCGTATACCGCTGTTCCAGTACAAAATGCTGACTATTAAAAGTATCTTTTAGACGACCCGCTATTTTTGCTCCAATTTTATGGTAAACTAGCAATTTCTTTGTGGTCATATAGCTGTTCCCTTTTTCAATTCCACTATTTTTTTGATGGTTTCTGGAAGTGTTTTTCCCAGTCAAACGGACCAGTCCGTAGGTGAAAAAAAACGGCTCGTACGAGTATGGATACGTGTTGGCGCTCTTTTGTCCCTGCCAAAAACGTGAAGGCTTAGCAGCAATGGCCTCCTGGTAACAGCGATGCAACGTGAAGAAACGACGAGGGAAATTGCGAAGCCCGAGGCCCCTGTTTGTACGTCGTACTGCGCTTCGTGATTTTAGCGAAGACAGGAAGCGGAAAAGCAGCCAGGGTCTACGAAGTTAAGAGTACAAGGACCGAGGTAATCGGACAAGGACGTAAGCTAGCATTCATATGATGAACATCGTAAAAAACATTTTGTACAATTCGGTGGCTTCGACGGTTACTACTCTGCGCTGTGTATCCTTAGTATTAAGACGTGCACTCTCTGCAATGCACGCAGTGTGTGGCTGTGGTGGTGTTTGCTCTGGATGTGGTTTGCCCGCGTTTTACAGCTGTTCCAGTAATTCACCAGCAAAGTAGCGGAGTAATACCAAGCTACGAGTTCGACCAGCGCCTGCCTTACAGGGTTCACAAGGCATTATTACGACTTACTCTTGCCTTACGGTCTTATCGTATCCATATATTGGAGAGTACGACGCACTGGGTACGGAGTAATACCATACTCCACCCACTCCTGCCCTCTTCAAACCCCCACAAAGTTCCTGACAGGTCGCACCCACTCCACCCGCTTAAGTCTACCACCGTTTTACTCGTGTTTACTCCGTACGAGCATACGAGTAATCGTACTCCGTACTCCGTATTTGTGGCTTCATTTCCCACCCCCGGCTCGCACGTGCTTTGTAAGAACCTATTTTTAACTCCAGGTATTACCAAGACTGTGTCCCGCCTTGTCATTGGTCGAGATTCGTGTCCAAACGGCGGAATTGTATGTCCCAGGAAAAAAAAACTCCTATTTGCCTTTCCTCTTTCCTGCTGACCGTACGACAGATTATGGATACGATACTTTCTGCCCCCTCATTTTCTCGACTGGCTCTCTTGTTGTCCTGCGACATACGAAGCAGAAACGAAGACGGGGCAGCACTCTGTCCATTGTACACATAGAAACGAGTGTCGTTTTGTAACGCTTTGTTGCCAGCACGGAGGGATAATACACCGTAACAGACGAACTTCCCACGCCATGTTCTCTTCCACCATGCGCCTAGCTCTTGCGTTGGCTGAGAAGATGGACCTTGCCAATCTCGTCCCGCTTGGGCTATCATCTTACGTGCCCCCCCCTCCTTTCAATCGTCGGCAGATTTTGGTACGGAATCGCTACACAGCGCCGTTTCTGCTTTTCGCTGTTCCTCAGACGCCAAATCACAGAGAATGGAGTAGACAAAACATTATGGAGATTTCATATCAAGGAGCATGTTAACTTAACGCACTGCCACCCTGTGGCAGACGGCCGCAGCTCTGTTCAGCATCGGCGCAGCTACGGCGAAACTTTGTCTTTTTTTCTCTCTTTCCCGCCCTCCGTCGGCGCTCACCCTTCCTTTTCCCGCTACCCCCCCTCCCTCTTTTTCCCCCTTCTTTTGCCTCATCTTGATCCCGGAGGCCCTGGAACTTGTTCCATGCATTTTCGGCAAACCTAATTTCCCGTATCTCATGGATTCCGTTGTAACACGTCGCAGGCCCCCTTTCTTTAGCCTCCATAGCCATGCCGCATGTACGGAGAGTATGGAACAGCATTGAGTCTTCCTTCGGAGGGCTTCTCCGAGATACGCTCCTGACAAGATCCTTTGGCGCTTGGGCTATCGGGAGTTGTCTTTTTATAACACCACATCTCTTTACTCCTTTTTTTTTTGCCTTTTTCTAAGCCCCCCTTTTTCTCGGTGGACTGGACTACTGAAGGGCTGGCTCCTGGTAATTTTATGTTGCGGAATGGCTCCGCAAATTGTACTTGAGTGACTTTCATTACACCGCTGTTTGTTTGTCTGCGGTTCTCATAGTCTGAAGGCTCCAGGCCCGAGACTCGCAGTGTCGGTGGTCCATGGCTCGCGTGTGCTGGCTCGAAGGACCAGAAAGGATGAGAAATCAAAACATGAGCTAGGAATACACAAAGGGGGCGATTATACCGGCGATTGAGTGATGCGAGTCCCCAATGTATCTAGTAATCTTGGGGTCCCAGTCTCCAGCAGGGTGGACATAGGGGGGGGAAGAAGGTTGCAAGGTCTTCAGCCCTGTATTGAAAAGGGGACAACCAGTACGGCGCACTGAGTCGTGTAAGAGTAAGTACTCCGTTCTCGTACGACGCACACTATGGGATATGGATACAACCGTGTAAAGTGACAGGACCAGGGCATTATCCAATAGCAGCTGTGATCCCACACCTCCACCTACTCATCCCAATACCCGAACTTTGGGTAGGCCACATTGAACCCCTGGTCGAAAGAAAAAGAGAAAAAAAAAAAAATGGCAGTGGAGTGGCAGGTGCGGAAAGTTAGCGCGGCCTCTGGCCGGGTTTAGTTCGGCTTTCCTCTGGTTTTAAACATCAAATGATTCCACATCATTGACGTCTTGAGTGGGCTTTGTAGCGAAGCACGTTCCACAATCTCGTACGCCAGTTTGTTGGGGATATTTAGAAAGCCCCAAACTAGCACAGAATTGGTATGTTAACTGATTAGTTATCCCGATGCCTTGATTTAAAGTACGAGTTCACTCCCAAGAGGGGGAAACCATATCCCGCCAGATCTCGTACTCGTATTTGCAATACGGCCCTTGCATATCCGCGAGACAGGCGAACGAAGGCAGGCATGTAACGGGCAAGGAAATCAGCCACCCGAGAATCAAAGATAAAAACTTGCGCAAGCGCTTTGGCTGGCGTTGGCGTTGAGCAAGGAAAAGTGCACTGCAACCTTTGACGACAGCTTACGACGCACCATTTCAAAGAAAAGCATTGGCCGTGCTTTTACTCCGTACTCTGCAAAGTAACGATGTTCCCACAGATTGGATACGTGTACGAGTAGCCTGAAAGCTAAAATTGGGTGATCAAGTAAGGAACACCCCCCCCCCCCCCTCCCTTTAGGAATGATACTCCAACTCGTAAAGGGAGGATAGGTTGCTCCGTATGGGTTTATGGGACGACGTATTGCCCCGAACATCGAAACATCTTTCCTTTTTAGTTCTAGCCTGCAGCCTTACGAAGTAAAGGAAAAGGGGGTCTACGAGAGCCTTTGTACCGAGAGAAGCACAAGAGAAACCCAAGTTCTACGAGTAGGTCATCACTTTAAGATACGTCGTCGTAAGCCCAGACGGAAGGGGTAACGTGGGATGCTTGAACAGGACGGCCACAAAATCTACTCGTATTGCTACTGGTACAGAGTACAGTCACTCTGCTAAAACACCTTAATCGTCTTGACTAGTTACAAAAAGGGCTAAAAAACGGAAATCTTCCACGAAACAGAGCTAATCCTCACCGGTGAGCAGGGAGAGAAAACGGAGTCGTGCGTACGGAGTATCCATATTACTCGTGCAGAATGAAGCAACGACAAGGGGAGGGGAGACGGAGTTTTTAGGCCATTGCGGCCCAACATTGATAACATTGATGGCTTTGGGACGTATGTCAGAGTAGCAAGACCGGGATCTTCTGCTGAGCAAGCAGGTTGACACATGAAGCAATTTAAGGAATGATTACGAGTATGTCCTCTGGCTTTTGTTCGCTGCACTTGGCTGTCACAGCCCCCTTCAAACACACAAACAATCTACGACATACGGCAATCCCGCCCTAAATTGGGGATTATTCTCACTTGCTCCCCCCATCCGGTCTGAGGTCTTACGAGTACAGCTTTATGAAGTACGAGTAGAGTCAAGTACGAAGTCCCGCGGCAAACAATATATATGATATACATATGGATATATACGAGTATGTTGTGGTACCGTAAACAAATGGCTAGGAGCGGCACTGCCATGTTGGCAAAGGTCAAGGCTACTCGGTGTTGGCATCCCCAAGTGCAGAGGTGTGGCAGGCAAAATAGGTTTGGACCCCACGGAATAAATGTTGCATCCATACATCGTACTGGATGCTTGACGTGGCATATTGATCTAAAACGGATACTTACAAGTACACTTTTTTTCGAACTGGAGTGCTGCGCCATATGCTACTAGTCGTAGGCTTGTACGGAGCTCCTCGCACGAGAGTAGTCGTATGCATACGCGTCAAAAACGTCGTAAGGGGTAGCCCGTAAAGACGGAGAATGTATGTGGCCGAAGCTAATAGCATGTCTCTCCGCTTTCCGTCGGCCGAGAAGCGCCTAACTCAATGGACAGCAGCTCGTACGAAAACGTCCCATTGACACTCTGTGCAAAGTTGTAATAACATAGCAGGCAAATCTTTGCCATCACGTCACTGTACTCTATCTACATTCTCTATATGAAAGGAATGAAAGATGCCAAAAAAGAAAAAAAATTGATGAAAAGGAGAGATCGCCTAAAACCCGGAGCAGTGGACAAGCACCCAAACAGACGAGAGCCATCTGCAAAGCAGGAGGCTCGCTCAGGAGGTAAATTGCATGGATGTGGTATTAGTTGACTGTGGCTTGCAGATATGCCAAAGACTAATGCGACGTAGACGGGGGTCGTAGTTGCGGTCAGGCCTGTGAGCCACCTAAATAGACGGGCCGTTTTGTGCTGACATGGGACGCCGTATTATTATCGATACGCTGTAATAATACTCGGTAGAGAGAAGGGAGGAAAACAGGGAAGAACAAGGGCAAGAAAAAGGACAAAGGCCACACACATACTCGGTACACGAAAGCGAATAACATCCACAAAGAAGGAACACAAATAGCAAACTGGCCAGCTCTGTTTAGGTTGCTCGTACTTTTGTTATCGCGGGAAAATTCAAATCACCGCGGAGAGGTTTGATAACGGCGTTTGTACGATTCGAATGAGGGCGGAAGCTGGAGCGGACGGTAGTATGAGATACGAGCACGACGTACGAGTACAGAGAGCAATAATAATAATAGGCTTTGCTTGGTAATGAGGATTACGGAGTAGTAATAATACCAGGGGCAGGCTGTTGTGGTTGTCGTAATACGACAAGATACGACCTATTACTGCTATGTTTTTGCAAGGTTTGTAGTCTGCTTGGCCGGTACGGAGTAATACGACGTTCGGCGTACGACGTACGTGTCAGGGGGGTTGTCTTTGGCATTTCTGGGTGCCGTCGTATTACAACAAGTAATACTGATCTTCTGAGCACTACAATCGTGCTCGTCCGTTTGGCCCAGCGGCAACCTCCGCTTTATCAAGAATTCGGGGTTTGGTCACAAATTGAAAAGCCAAAGCCTTCGAGAGGACTGTTTGTGGGAAAGCTCTTTTGCACACATTATTTGGACGTATCTTGTCTGATATACTCAGCGGCAAGTTTTCCGTTGATCGAGATACGGCGTGCGGGATGCTGCTCAACGGTGGATGGGGGACTGTACAAGTAGAGACGGTAAGACGTAGAATCAACAGCTGTCTGACGTCGTTTCGTTAATCTGTTGCGCGAGGGCAAGGAAGGAAACGCGATAGAAAAATAAAGAAGCAAAAAGAGAACTGGCACATTCAATTGACTGCCATCTGCAGGTGCGACCTTTTTCTTGTGCCTTTCCCCCTGTCTATACCGTTTCAGTCTCCGTTTTCCCGCTGTGTCTCCGTCTGGTTAGTCCTTCGGTCACCCATCTGGGTGCATCCTCAGCCCTATGGCACTAAAACAAATTGTTTTGGAGAAAGGAGGGGGGGAGGCGTTGCGTGATTAGCAGGATTAGTGTCCCCCCTCCTCCTGGGCTCAATCACAACGGTCTTGGCACTCTTTTTCTCACACAGTCTCTCTCCAATCAGCACTCGACGGCCACAAACACTGCTCCAGGCCACCTGCAGCGGCGTGGCCGAATGAATGTGGACTCGGCAGACCAGAGGGGGCCAAGGAAAGAAGCGGTGGGCCGGCCGTCAACCAAGCACCAGTTGAACACAAAGCAGAGCCCTGCTGTCAGTGGTGCTACTGCGACGATCATGCCGCTGGAATAAGCAAGTCTGCAGGGTCCTGCAAGCATGCAGCGCTGATGCACACGACTTGCTCAAGGTACGTGTGCAAGAGCAAGGCGTTTTGTCCGAATACCCACTCTCTAGATGCCGCTTCTGGGCGAGAGAGCGTCTTTGCTCAACGATTGGCTGGTTGGGGTAATTTGGGCCTTTGATCGTCGCACGTAGTTTGGTCTACGTGGCGCATCAAAACGGGTGGGAGGAGCAAGCCTAGCTTTTTTCTTTTCTTTCTTTTTTTTTTTTTTTTTTTTTTTTTTTTTTTGCGCTCCTGCACCAGGTCTACACCGCATTTGCTCAATCTCATGTCACAGTCTTTTTAGTGTCCCCGGCCGTAAGGGATAGACACCCACCCATTCCACCCATTCTCTGTTCACATAGAGACAAGTCACCACCGTGGGAGGGCTGTGCTTTCTTTGGGTTGCTTTCCTTGCCGCCCCGGCCATCTTGTCGGGTCCTTTGCTGTGCACATGTTCACCCATAATCCTTCCTCCCCCTCCGGTGGCAAGCAACACGCCTCACCCGCGACTGTCTCCGTAGTCGATTTCTTGTTTTTTTTTTTTTTTTTTTTTTTTTTTTTTTTTTTTTTATTTGGGATGGGTTCCAACAACATTGGTTAGGCCGGGAGCTGTATGTGGGGGTTGCATATACC
>JADHKP010000030.1:1436-157243 GCA_019925385.1 Raffaelea deltoideospora | reverse complement strand
GCACCTTTTCACCCCTACCCCGCCCCCCCCCGCCGGTGGCACCCAACACCCCCCCCCCGCGCCTGCCCCCGGTTTCGTTTTTTTGTTTTTTTTTTTTTTTTTTTTTTTTTTTTTTTTTTGTTTTCATGCGACTGCTTACCAACAACATTGGTAAGGACGGGAGCTGTATTTGGGTGTTCCATCTACGACGTACAAGTCCTCTGTTGTCTGTCTGGATGGGATGAGATATTCGTTCTTGCCTGCTCGTGCTGAGGCGGTCGCTCGTAAACCAGGCCATAGGGAGCTGCTGGCTGATTTGAGTGGGTGGAGAATGCCAAGACAGCGGAAGATTGGCGATGCAAGTCCACATGGCCTTTCATTTGGACGCCCCCCCGTTTGATTTTCCGATTTGCCCGCTTTCCAGGCCTGTCGTTGTTACAAACCGTGAGGAGTCATACGGGAAATGGCGTCGCACAGAGAATACAATACCACCGAGAGCACGTAGATACGACAAAGAGCAAACAATGCATCTTGTGATTGCAGATTGTTGCCCGTTCGAGACTCTGTCGTTATAAGCAGTGCAATATATTACGACGTCGTCTGACAACTGCCTCAGCAATAGGGAGCGAGGGGCCGAGAGGGCGTGTCTTGTTCGACACCTCGCCTTCTTTCAAGACACTCAGCCGTTCAGGAAGAGGAAAGCGCTGTCCCGCAAAAGAGTGTAGCTACGAGGCTCCGTTGACAGCAGGAGGAGAAAAGAGAAGAAAAGAGCAAAGATGGGCCAATATCCAAGCATGTTGGCTTTCGAATTCGGCTGGCCAATGCATTGAGGACGACTCACACAAGCATACTACAGAGTCCTGTGCTTTTCTCCCCTGCAGAAGAGCGGTAGGGCTGAAGTGAATTAGAGTACGGAGTACGGAGTACGGATTATTAGTCCTCGTACCACAACCAACGGCGCTTGCCCCCTGAACCAGCAAGCGGAGCAACGTTTTATGGGGCTGAGGAAACTGGCAGTAATAACGGTCACACTACTCCGCACGAGGACGTGATTGTTACGGGAGTCATAGTACGAGTTTAACGCAAAGTCTCCTATAGTGCGGTGTAATATTACTCGTAAACTCCCCCTAAAGACGGATTCTGTTCCGCGATCCCCAATCGCAACAAGGACATCTGGGCGTATTGAGCACAGCCCGCTTCGCATGCGGAGCACTGAGCACTGCTGGCACCACTGTAATACGACGTAGTATTACGGTGCCGAGTGCGGCATACGAATATAAGGAGTGCTAATGCGAGGGCAACTTGCCAGGCCTAGTGCAGTGCAGCGAGCCAACGAGAGAAAGGTCCCGTCGCAACGTTCCAGCAACGGTCGCTCCGTATTCCATACGAAATCACTCTGGCCATCTGGGCTTTCGTTGCGAATGGCCGAATGTATTTGGCCGTCTGAAATCAAGAGAAAAAAGGCTCGTATCCGTATTTCCCTGCAGTCCTGCGCGTTCGTGGCCAGCCGTGTTGCTCCTCGCAATCCTGCTGTGCATACGCAGTCGTTTTCGTATACGCATGCCCCAGCCCCAAGCTAAGAGAAGCATGCCGAAGGGGCAGCGGCGCTCGGGGCAAAGAGAGCGCCGTCAACGCTATAATTCCACAGCTAGCACGACCAATGATTACGAGTACTCCGTACTACAGTACGTCGTACTACTCCATACACTAAGCAAACACCCTCTTTCCCCCGCCAAAAAGAGAGCTGGGTGGGAGGTATTAGCGGCTCTCTTCAGGGACTCCTGCCTGTTGTGGCTGGAGCTGCAGCGCTGCACTCCAACGGAGAATGCACTCCCAACGGAGAATAGCTATTTCTCCGCCGCCCCGGGCCTCGACAGGCTTGCTTGTGGACGCGTGTGCTGAGCCACACGGAAGCATTACCTTCCGTCAATACGTGGCACAGCCCCCCCCCAGGCCGCAACGGATGACGAGATCTGCAGGCAGAGGAAGCCGGCTAGAGAGTCGAAAGAGGCACTCTCACACAGACAAACACGAAGAAAGAGAAGCAAAGCAAAATAGCCGCTCGGTAGTCAAACGCTCCGGTAGACCTGCTGGTTTTGCTAGCTTCAGAGGCAGAATGCACCACCCCCTTCATCGGCCCTGCCGCCGCATATGTCTGTGACAAGGGCAAAGGAGAAGCTCGACGGCATGCTGCGGGAATGCCACTTGAAAGGCCTCCGTCTTTCCTTTTTGACAGCCCTCTCTGCCAGGTGCGCAAGACGGCCAAAGCATAGAAAACAAGGGCAATTTGGTGGCATTTGGGTATTGGTCACTGGCTGGGAGGGTTTACTGTTTCCCATATCACCTTGTTTTGCCTTCTCCTTCGTTCACCACATTACCCACATCACAAACTCTGGCAAATGCCGTGATCTTGTCTTGAATTGTCTCTTGTAACGTAGGCGGCCCTCTTGGCCTGTATCAGTTCGTAATAGCCCCATTCCTCCGCCTTCCCTAATCGTACCTCTCGTCTTCCTCTGCAGCCAGCACGTCTGCATAGTCGTCAACCGATGCAAACGTCGGCAGCGCCTTGAAGTCCTTCTTGCGCATGCGGCCGCCGCTGCTCGGCTTCCTCGCAGGCTCCTCCTTGACGGCCGTCTCCTCGTCGCTGTCGTCGGCAAAGTCGGCAAACTCGACACCGCCGTCGCCGTCCACGCCGCCCACTTGGCTATTGTCGTCGTCATCGCCGTCATCACTGTCGGTCATGTTGAGCAGCGACTCCAGACCCGACATGTCGTCGTCGTCGTCGTCCATATCCATGTCGAGGCCGCCGTCGTCGTCGTCGTCGTCGGCCTGGATTTCGGGCCGCGACGACTTGAGCGCCTGCCAGATTTCCTCTTCGCGGGCTTCCTCGTCGTCGTCGTCGCCGTCGCCGTCGCCGGCTGCGTCTGCCATCTCGTCGTCGCTGCCGCCGCCCGCCAGCGTCGCCTTGGACGCCTCTTCGCGCTTGGCCGCACGCTTGGCCGCCCGGCTGGCCTGCGACGCCTTGCCGGCCTGGGTGAAGTAGGCATGGAAAAAGACGTCCTCGGCCGCGACGTCCTCGACCTTCTTGCTCCAAAAGGCCTCGCTGTTGAGCGACGCCTGGGCCGCCGCTGTCGACGATGCCGACGGCACGACGGCGGTGGCGGCCGAAGACGAGGCCGACGCCGCCGCGGCCATCGGCTGCATGATGGAGGCGCCACGCAGCCGAATGGCGCCGCTGCCGCCGCTGCCACCGTCGGCGGCGGCGGCGGCGGCGACGGCGGACGCGGCGGCCTTCTTGGGGTTTCGGTAGACAAACTTGTCGAGAAAGTGCATGAGAGTGTGGTTGGCCATGTCCGGCTTGGGCAGGGACGTCTGGCGCACAAGCAGGTTGCTGGCAAACGCCTTGACCGAGGGATGGAAGTGTTTGAGATACGGCATCTATCTTGTCAGCGGACAGAAAGAAAAGAACAAAAGAACAGGGAGCAAAAGGGAGCAAAAGGGAGCAAAAGGGAGCAAAACGTACCAACTCCCAGAGACAGCTGTTTTGGGCGTTGCTGTATTCCGGGTCCCTCTTGCGGCCGTCGTAGGCTGTAGCCGGCTTCTTGGCAGCGGCGGCGGCGGCGGCAGAGACAGGTGGCTGGGGAAGAGGGCGGCCGTCGGCGTCGGTGACGACGTCGCGGAAGACCTCCTCGCCGTCGTCGTCGCCGGCCTCGGGCACGGTGATGAGGGAGCGCAGGTCGGGGAAGGCAGACTCGAGCTCGGCGACCATGAAGAGCACGCCGCAGACAAAGGGCGGCTGGTGCAGCGAGGCGACCTGCAGCAGGCGCTTGACAAAGGCCTTGACGCGGCGCACGTCGACGTCGTTTTTGAGCGAGCGGAAGACGAGGTTGAGGTACATGGCCTGCTTGGACGACGTGACGAGGCGCGGGTCCAGCAGCGACTCGTACAGGGTGCGGTAGAAGCGGTCGACGGCCAGCTGCTTGGCCACGGCCAGCTGCTGCACCAGCACCAGCGCCTGCACGCTCGTGTTGAAGTTGGACGAGTGCGTGATGCGGAAGAGCGTGTCGATGTGGCTCTCCAGCGTCGGGCTGTCGGTCGACGCAAACGGGATGGCCCGGTTGACGCCCGTCAGCAGCGCCGACACCAGCTTCTCGGCCACGTCGCGCTCGATGCCCGGGTTCTTCTTGCTGCGAGGCGTGTTCGCCGGTGCCTTGGCCTCCTTGGCCTCTTTGGCTACTTTGGGTGGTTCCCTGGGTCCCCTGGGCCCCTTGGCCTTCCCGTTGGCAGCGCTGTCAGCCTCCTTGATGACGTCGGCGCCGGCGCTGCCGGCCACGTCGACGGCGCCGAGGGCGCCGCTCTTGAGCAGCACCAGGAACAGGTCGAAGTAGATGCGGACCAGGGTGTCGGCAATGGCGGGCTCCTTGGTGCTGAGAATGGTCTGGTTGAGCGTGTTGATGGCGTAGTATTTGGCGCGCAGGGACTGGGCCGGCCGCAGCAGCACCTCGTGCTCGATGGTCTGGACGACGACCGCCTTCATGCCCGGGTGCGTGTTGAGCAGCTGCAGCAGCAGGTACGAGGCGCGCGACGCAATCTTGCGCTCGCGGTCGCCCAGCTTGTTGACCAGCAGCCGCAGCAGGTTGGCTTCCTGCTCGGGCTTGCTGCGCAGCAGCGCGTACACAAAGTCCAGCGCGCGCGTGCGCGCGTACTCGATCTCGTCGTTGCACCACACCTCCAGCTGCTGCAGCATCCGGAAGACCGCGTCCTTCAGCCAGTCTTCGTACGCCCACAGCACCAGGTGCGCCTTGGTGATGCCGCCCGGCAGCCGGTCGCCGCCCGTGGCCGCGTCCCAGAGCGCCGCCGATGCAGTCACGTGATGCGGACCCTGGCCTGGGCCTTGCCTGCCGGGGCCTTGTCTGCCTTGGCGGCCTTGTCCCCTTTGCCCGTTTGGCTTGCCATGGGCGTGCGGCCCCTGCTGCTGCCCCTGCTTCCCCTGCAGCGACTGCGCCGCCTGCTGCAGCGTGCCCACAAGGCCCGGCTGCGTGCCAAACGTGCGCAGGCGCCGGTCGCCCGGCAGCACCACGCCGTTGCCCAGCAGGTCGACGAGGGCGCCCAGCGCGGCAATGGCCTGGCCGCGGCTGCGCTTGGCGGCGAGGCCCAGCAGCGTCTCAAACGTCTTGATGTTGTGCACCGGCGACTCCTGCACCTCGAGCGTCAGCGCCGACACCTTGTCGGACATGGTGCCGGACGCCATGATGGTCGACATAAAGCGGTGCGACGACGACGCCTGCACAATCTCGCGGTATGCCGCCGCATCCGCCTCCAGCAGCCCCATCGCATACGCCTGCAGATTGGCGATCGTCGGCGCCAGCGCGCCAATCTCCGCAGACGTCGGCGCCGGCAGAGAAGCCACGGCCGCCGCCGCGTGCCAGTCCGGCCGCGGCTCGCACACCAGCCGCGCAAACTTGGGGTTCTTGGGCACCTCCAGCGCCGCCGCCGCCGCCGCTGCCGCATTGGATGCTGCTGCCTCGGCCTGCTGGGCCTGTGGAGCTGTACCATCTCTGACTCCGTTCGCACGGCTGCCGACACGACCACCGCTGCCGTTGTCGTCAGCGTCGTCAGCGTCGTCGTCGTTATCGTCGTCATCTTCTCCGTCTTCACCTTCGTCGTCGTCGTCTTCTTCTTCTCCCTCTTCCTGGACTTCCTCTGCCACTTCCTCATCTGCGTCGTCTTCTCGAACCCTGTCAAATCCCAAGCCTGCAGCAAACTTGGCCAGCTCGCTCCTAAAAGCGTCGTCCAAAGAAAGGTCTGCCGCTTCAGCTGCCTTACCGGCCCCCCCACTGGTCTCTTCTGCATCCGAGTCAAGCCCAGCTACAAGCTCCAGATCTGCCTCGTCGCCCCCGAGCGCCTTGATCTCGTCGAGCAGGACATCTCTCTTACTGGCACCACTGGCGGCGGCGGAGGGGGCTGCCTGGCTGTCTCGGGTAGCTGAGCTTTTAAGTGCATCTCTGGATGGTGTACTTTTTGACGTGCCGTTTTGCTGTTGCTTCTCCTGCTTTTCCTGCTTCTCTTGCTTCTCCTGTTTCTGCTGCTTCTTCTGCTTCTTGCTTGCACCCTTGCTGCCGTCGGCCAAGCCCACCGCCGTCTTCTTCTTCCGGCTCTGGCTGTCGCCACCGGCTTCGTTCACGGCGTCGTCGGCGCCGTCGGCGCCTCGCTTCCGCTTTCCTGATTGCAGCTTGGAGGCATTGGCGTTTTCTAGGTTTCGGCCAATCTGCGCCGTCAGCTGCGACAGCGCTGCCTTGTCGAACGCAGCGGCTCCAGCGCCTCGCTTTTGCGAAACAGCCGTCGATTGACTGGCTGCCATGATTAGTCTGTCGACAGTTGTCGGGGTGGAGAGTGTGATTTCGGCCGTTCTTGAAACTTTGGTTTGCTTCTTTTCAGCACGTCTCTCTGCAAAAAAATTGAAAGAATGTTGCAGCTTCCTTTTTTTTTTTTTTTTTTTTTATGTTTTACCGTAATTTTTTTGGGGCGTCCACTTTTTAGCGGGGTGGGTGACCACCACACCCAATCAGAAGTCCTTGTGGAGCTCAACTGAGGGCTTCACCGCCTTCCAACCTTGGCCGACCATTTTCTTAGCACAAACTGCCTTCGAGACTGACGATACGAGTACTCGAATGTATTTAGAGCCAAGCCCCGGAATGGCAGCCCATTGCCAGTGTGATCGGTCTTCTTGCACGGGACGGCACTAGATCCAACGGGTCGCGGGATTTGGGGTGTCAAGGAACAGGCAGAATGGCCGCCGGCTGGCATGTCAGGCCATCTTTTGCATTATGCATCCTATCAAGGCCGATCTCGCGACGGACGCGGCATGATGCGGTAAGCCGCGCCTTCGCTCTCTCATAAGACGACTGATGTTGTGGTGTTGAAGGTAGCTGATTGCCTGTGTGGGTGCGTGCAGACTCGGTGCATTCATGTAGACTCCCGCAACCGTCTTTCGCACATATGGGTGCCGCCGCCGCAGGTTGTGCTCAAAGACGCAAAAGAGGATGAAGGTACGTTGCCTGTGTCAGGTGTCAGTCCCTTGGGCCAAGGTTTGGGACCAGAGACGGCCCGCCGACGGCGGCCGTTCTTGGGGCAGTGCCGGCGAGCAACGCGTTGACGTGCCGGTCGTCTAGAATCCCATGCCAAGCTGGTGCGGGCCGGCTTTTTCCGCCAGGCCCATTCGGGCTTGTTCCACATGCTGCCGCTGGGCCTCCGCGTGCAGGACAAGATCGAGGCCGTGGTGGACCGGCACATGCGGTCGATTGGCGCGTCGCGCGTCGCTCTGTCCAGCATCTCGTCGGCGGGGTTGTGGTCACGCAGCGGGCGGCTCGAAAGTGTTAAATCAGAGGTAGGTTTTTCTCTCTTTTTTTTCTCTCTTTTCTCTCTTTCTCTCTTTTCTCTCTCTTCTTTCCCTCTTTTTTCTCTTTTCTCTCTCTCTCTCTTCTCCCTCTTTTGTCTCTCTTCTTTTCTCTCACTTCTTTTTTTTATCTTCCTCTTCGTTCCCCTCTTGTCCTCTTCTTTCTGCTTCGTCTTTGATCTTTCTCAGAACTGACTGAGCATCACAGCTCTTCCAGCTTTCGGACCGCAAGGACGCAAAATATCTCCTTGCACCCACACACGAGGAGGAGATCACCGAGCTCGTAGCCCGCAACGTGCATTCTTACAGGGCACTGCCGCTGCGACTGTACCAAATCAGTACGTTCTTCCGGACCGTATGCCGGCTCTGTCTCTTTTCTTTTTTTTTCCCCTTTTTTTTCCCCTTTTCTTTTCCACCCTTGCCTTTTCGTCTCTTCGTTGATTTCCCCTTCTCCCTCGGCTGCTGGCTGACTCGCGTTTGCCAGCCCGGAAATACCGCGACGAGATGAGGCCGCGCCACGGCATTCTGCGGTCGCGCGAGTTTGTCATGAAGGACCTGTACACGTTCGACGTGTCGGTGGACGCGGCGCTGGCGACGTACGAGCAGGTGCGGCAGGCCTATTCCAACATCTTTGCCGAGCTCAAGGTGCCCGTGCTGTCGGCGCGGGCCAGCTCGGGCGACATGGGCGGCGACCTGAGCCACGAATACCACCTGGCCGCGGCGCTTGGCGAGGACGACGTGGCCTGCTGCGGCCGCTGCGGGTTTGCCGCCAACACAGAGGTCGTGCCGGGTCTGGAGTCCCGTGGCGGTGGCGGCGAGGCCGAACACGACAGCGCCAGCAGCGGTGGCGACCAGACCGACAGCGACAGGCCCCCCAAGGCGGGAGAAACACGCACCGGCATCGCCTGCCCGAGCTGCGGCGCCTCAGACTCGCTCACGGTACAGCGGGCCATCGAGCTGGGCCACACCTTTTATCTGGGCACGCGCTACACGGCTGCGCTGGGCGTGAGTTTGCCCGGCCCGGGCAGTGGTGGCAGTGGTGGCAGTGGCAGCAGTGGGGGCAGTGAGAGCATTGCCACGAACGCCGACGCCGGCGCTGCCACCATCACCCCCCTCATGGGCTGCTACGGCATCGGCATCTCGCGCATCCTGGGCGCTGTGGCCGACCACCTGGCCGACGCCCGGGGCCTCAACTGGCCGCGGGCCATTGCGCCGTACGAAGTGGCCGTGCTCGCGGCGACGCCACCTTCACCGACCGTGCCGGGCTCGCTGGCGGCGGCGGCAGAGGTGGTGTACGACGTCCTGGCCGACGCCGGCCACAGCAGCGCCGGCTCCATAACCTCTGCCTCTGCCTCTGCCTCGGCCACAGCCCCGGGCAGCGCCCCAAGCCGCTTGGACGTCGTCTTGGACGACCGGCCACAGGTGTCGCTGCCATGGAAGCTCAAGGATGCCGACCTGGTCGGCTATCCCGTGCTCGTCGTCGTGGGCACAGCCTGGAAGAAGAGCATGGCCGGCGAGCACGCCAGCGCGGCGGCCGCCGGCGACAAAGACGTTGCTCTCAACCATGGCGTGTGTGAAGTCCAGTGCCGCCAGCTCGGCGTGCAGCAGAACGTGCCGCTGCGTGAGCTGCGGGCCTTTGTGGGCGGGCTGCTGGATCGATTGTAGCTTAGGGGATTTACTGCATTGGAAGACGAAGACCTGCTGGGTCTATTGTAGCTTGGGGGGGTTTACTGCATTGGAAGACCGAGACCAGGTTTGGAGCGCATGGCTCGCTCAAAAGACAATTGTGACAAAAGAGTTGAAGCATTTTCACGCAAGCTGTACGTTTATATGGCGTGGTAGACGATGGAAATGTATGTTGTGTGGTTTATGCGGTAGACGATGGAAATGCATGTTGTGCTGTGGTTTATGCATGGAGCAGACGAACCCTCAAAATTGGGGGGCAAAAAGACACGAGCAAAGAGAAAGAAAAACAAACAAACAAAAAAAAACACCGAGAACGCCACTCAAACTGATGCAGCCGTGTGCAGTGCGCAAGAGATAGAAAAATAAGTACAGCAAAAGCACTGCAGGCTTCCAGCCCTCGCGTTCTCTTCTTCCGCCACAAGCCTCATCCACCCACGCGCGGTTCCACGCTCTTCTAAAGCACGTCCTCCTTTTGGCCGCCACCCCGCCTTCACCAGCTCGTTGCCTGGCCCCCATAGCTCGACCTCCGCTACGGCTTCACCGACCACAGCTCGCGGGTCCATCCCTTTTCGCGCATCTTCTTGGAGCTGGCGCCAGGGCCCTTCTTCAGGTCGGTGGTCCAGATGGCCAGGGCCTTGCTGCAGGACGCAAACGACTCGACGAGGTCGCGCATGTAGCCCGTCTCGACCAGCAGCGCCGCCAGGTCGCTGTTGTTCTCGGGCGACGCCACGACGGCGGCCAGCTCCATGCACTCGAGCAGGTAGTCGCGCGACGACGTGGTGCCGGCAAACTGCAGCGCGCTGGCAAAGCCAATGACGACCTGCGGCAGGTAGGTCTCGCGGAGGAGACGGCATTCGATGTCGTCTGTGCGGTTAGCTGGCAGGCACGATAGTCCGAGAAGGCACAAAACAAAAAGAAAAAGAAAAAGAAAAGGAAAAGAAAAGGACAAAAACAAACAAACAAAAAAAAAAACTTACCATCCACCGCATACAGAAGCCAGCCTTTGAGCAGGGGCTTCATGCACGCCTTTAGCATTTTGGTGTTGCTGTCAATGTCCTTTGTCACCTGGCGGTCTCTGGCCGGATCCTGCGACTCCAGCAGGAGCGACGACAGCATGGCCGTGACCTCGAGGCAGTCCAGCACGTTGACCAGACACTCCAGCTCGTAGAGCGGCCGTGCGTGCGCCGACACCAGGGCCCGCGGCACGTCTTCGGCAGACACGGGGCCAAACGTGTCCTCCAGCATGGCGTCGCCGCCGACGTCTCCGTTGGCGGCAGCCGCGGCGGCCGCCTGGCTGGTTGGGCCAAACACGTCGTCCCACCAAGACGGGTCGTTCTCGTCCGGCAGCTCCTCCTGGCCGAAACGGGTCTTTTGGCGGATGATGTCTTCGCAGGGGATCCGGGACGAGAGCACGCGAGCAGCCGACAAATGTCCATGTTCTGGGATTGTGAGCAGGGGTCGTTACAAAAAAAAAACCCGCAAAGAGAAAAACAAAAGAACCTACTCAAAAAATGCTTGTAGATGCGCACGCAGTAGTCGCAGGTCTCGAGGACCAGCCCGTCGACAAGCATCATCCACTCGACGGCCCGGATCAGCAGCTCGTCGTCGCGGTCGACCAGCACCACGCCGTCGTCGGCGCCGTTGTCGGACAGCGGCGCGACGGCAGCGTTGCGGGCGCTGAAGAAATTGCGCTTCAGCAGGCGGCCAAACTTGATCGACGGCTTGCTGTTTTGCAGAATGGCAAAAGAGGCGCGGGCCGGGAAATAGACGCCGCCGACAAAGTCCGTAGCAGCAGCGGCGGCGGCCGCCGCCGCCGCCGCGGTCGACTCCTGCTCCTCGACGTTTTGCAAAAACAGGCGCGGCTGGTTCTGGACAAAGCGCACGACGTCGAGGTCGAGCTTGCGCATCAGGTGCAGCAGGCGCAGCTGGGCGTCGCGGTCGTCGAGGTGGATCAGGTTGTAGGCCAGGATGTCGTAGCCGCGGTCGCCGAGCAGCTTGGAGGCGTACAGCGGCACCAGCTCCTCGAGGCGGGCCAGGCGCAGAAAGCTGACGTAGGCGGCCACGACGTGCTCGGCCGTCTGGTGGCGGCGCACCAGCGGACCCAGCTCGGCGGCGTCGCGGCCGCGGCCGTCCAGCCGGTCCAGCGCCGACACCACAATCAGCAGGTGGGCCAGCACGCGCAGGCCGTGGCAGTCGGCTGGGCTGAAGAAGCGGGCGCGCTCGGCCGCGCCGATCTTGGCCGTCTGGTCGAACTTGGGCATCAGCTTCGACGGCCGCGCCGCGTCGGCGTTGGCATGCTCCGCTAGCAACACCCCCTGCTGGAACAGGTAGCTGTCCAGCTTCTCCTCCAGCACGGCGGCCTGCAGCGCCTTGGCCGGCGAGTTGACGGCCCGGCGGAGCCGGTCTTCGCGCTCGCGGCCCGAGAGGCCCGACAGGCCCGGCAGCGCCGCCTTGGCCGCCTTGGCATCGGCATGCGCGCCGGGCATGTCGCCGTGCAGCACCAGCACCGCGTGCACGGCCGCCGGGTCGCCCACCTGGCGCATCAGGTAGGCGTCGAACTGGCCGCGCAGCTCGGCGTTGTACTTTGCAAACATGAGGTCGTCCCACTCCTGGCTGACGGCCTCGACGCTGCGCAGGTCGCCCGACAGGATGCCGTAGACGGCGCGCTCGTAGAGCCGGTCGCCGTCGCCGCTGCCCGGACCAGGCTTTCCCGATCCAGATCCAAATCCTGATCCAGATCCCGTGCCCTCCTGGGCCAGACGGTAGCACATGCGCCGCCACAGCACAAGAGCCAGACAGTCGAAATTGGGCACGTCGTCGCCGCCGTCGCCGCCGTTGTCGCCGCCGTTGTCGCTGCCGTCGCCCGCGGACAGCGGCAGCGCCGAGATGGCGGCGGCCCGCCACACCTCGGTGCGCTGCACACACCAGTCGCGGATCTCGGCCATGCTGCGGCCGCGCCGCAGCAGCTCGTAGCAGCCCAGCCAGATGGCCTGCTCGAAAAAAGCATCCTGCGGCGCCAGGCGCCGGCCCTGGCCCTGCTGGCGCGCGGCCACGTCCGGATCCAGCTGCGTGACCAGCTTGACCGGCACATCCAGGTGCGAGTCGGCCAGGTCGTCCGTCGCCTCCACCGGCCCCGCCTGCGCCACCAGCCGCTTGTGCTGCTTGATCGCGCTGCGCGTGTGCAGCCAGCCGTGCGCCAGAATCTCGCCCCGCTCCGCATTGCGCTGCAGCTCCTGCACCACGTCGTCAATCTCCGGCCGGCTGCGGCTCGCGCTCGTCTGCAGCCACTCCAGAACGGTCTTGCGCTCGCGCGCCTTGGGCTCCGTCCGCACAAAGTCGGCCCAGTACTCGTTGCGCGTCTGCGGCGGCGCTGGCGCTGAGCCTGCCGACGCGCTGTGTGTCCCCGCCCCTGCTGCTCCTGCTCGCCCGTCTCGGTACCGCAGCGGCAGCAGCCGCCGCACCAGGTCCCACGTCTGCGCCTCCTCCTCCCACCGCTGCGCCCGCGCCGCCGCCACTTCCACCTCCTGCTGCAGCTGCTGTGGCCCGTCGCCCGAGCCGCCGCCGCCGCCGCCGCCGCCCGCCGACACCCGCGCAACGATCTGCCGATGGCTTCGGCTTCGGGTCTTGTTCCTGTTTCCGCTTCGGTCGGCAACAGCGTCGTGGTCGTGGTCGTTGTCGTTGCTGCTGCTGCTGCTGCCTCGCGCAAGACGTGCCAGCCGCACGCGGTCGCGCATCACATCGGCCGTCTCGCGCGCATACTCGTAGTAGTGGTCCACCAGCCGGAAGATGCGTGCCCGCTGCTCCGGCACCGACCCGTGTGCCACAATGCACTCGTCCAGCAGCCGTGCAAATATCTCCACCTCCTCGCCCACCTCCTCGTCAACCGGCGCGCTGAAATCCACAGCCGCCGCCTCGTCGGGCGTGCCTTCGAGAAATGCCATCGTCGTCCGTTGCTGTTCTGCCGTGTGCTATCGACTTTTCAGTTTTTTATTTGTTTTGGCGCGGCGACGGAAATGCAAAAATTATCGTGAGGCGCACCACCGTGCAGACTTCATGAAGCTGCAGGACAGGCCGGTGCAAGGTTGGCTTGGCTTGGCTCTTGGTTTCAATGTTGGGTAGTACCTTTCTGGTTGGGCTCGGCCCGTTGACCATGTATCGAAAGAAGAAAAAAAGAAAAAAACGAAAAAAAAAAAAAGGAAAAGCTACGGAAGCAAAGAGACAAAGCTGGTTTTTTTTCTTTGCTTTGGCTTTCTGTCTCACTTCTCTCCTCGTGTAATTTTTTCTCCCCCAGTCATGCTGAAGTTGTATCTCTTATTTTATTTTTCGAGATACCATGCAAACAGGACTCGTACTCGTGATCCTGATGTGTTTTTGGTCGCTGCTTTTTTTGAGCTGCTTTAGTCGTCCTATCGCGTCGCGTTTACAGTATCGTAAGCAGCAGCAAGTTAGCATCACGTGATATACATTCACGTGCCACCTGCGGGCATGAAAATTTGCATCAAAAGAAATTTGCCAGCCTCTAGGCCGTCTTTTCCTCTTTTCTTCTTCTTTTTTTTTCTCTCCAATAATGTCAATGGCGTTCATATTAGAGTCTCGGAACAAGACACTTCATTGCTTGTTCAGATCCCACAGCGGGTCTCTCGCGCGCTCAATGATAGCCTAGAAAAAAAATTCACACTCCTCCTTGATTGTTGCCTGAACTTTTATGAATTGGGTTTTTTGCCTTTTTGGCCTTTTTGGGTTGACGTTATGCTATGGACGGAGTGTACATGTAAAATCTCTACAGTAGAAAGAAAGCCACCGCCCCTCCTCTTTCCTTCTGGCTCCCTTTGGCCGCCAGGCGTCCTATTGCTGTTTCCCGGTCCGCTGCTGCAGCTTGAGACGCAGCAGGCTCGCTTTCGGGCAGCTCGGCGTCGAGGCAGAGTCGCCCTGGCGAGCGTAAAAAGCAGCGCAGCAGTCGTACAGAGCATCAACAAGATGCTGGCAGCGGTCTTGGTTGTATCCCGACTTTGTGAGACAGGCTGCGGTTGGGGGGCGTCAGTGAATGAACGGAATGAGCTGGAATGCACTGAATGCACTGAATGAACTGAATGCACTGAATGAACTGAATGCACTGAATGAACGCGAACAGGAACGCGAACAGGGAGATGAATGCAAATTGGCAGTCGAGATTGAGTGCTGATGACTCACCCTGGATGGCACACTGCATTGACGGCATCGTCAGATTTAGCTGAGACGAGAATGGCAATGCAAGTCAGGAAAAAAAAAGGAGCAGCATCAGAACATACCGCCCGTGGATGGCATGGAGGGTCCGTGGCCAGATCTTTCTCGAGAGTCTTGGACTGGTCCCGGTCCGCTGTTGGGGTTTGCACCATATCGTCTGCTTGCTTGCTTGCAGAGACACACTTGGACGATTTGGGTGCTCTACGACGTGAAGCGGGAGGTCATGGGAAGCCTTGGTTTCTTTCTCTTATTTGTATATACCCTTTTCACTTTGTTTTATATTTTGACCAGGAAATTGTTCGTCGCGTCTAGTCTTTCGTCACGTTCGTACCCTGCTGACCTGTTTCTATCAAATTCTACCTAATGTTTCTTTTTGCAGTTTGAACTTTTGGATACAAACGGTTCTTGCCACTGCTCAGTTTGGCTGCTTCTATCCTCCTAGAGGCCAAAAGACCAACTTTGTAATACAGGTCAAATCTCCCTAGCAACCCCCCCCAAAGTGTGCTCGGCCCCGCCAAAAAATATCTCCGGGAAGCCTCTTTATGGGCGTGTCGTCGCCCCTCACTTTGGTGCCTTTTGCGCTATTACTACTAGTCTTTGCCATTCCTCGCGCTCCCTCTTTTTCACTTCCAGATTTCTCTTCTTCGCTCTTCCTTTTTCACCGCCGACTTCCCCTTCGTCCCTTTGCCATTAAAACCCATTTCGAAAATTGCCTTACAGGCCAACTGCTCTCTTACAAATCCGGGAAACGAGCAGCCATTCTGCATCGTCTTCGCTTTGCGGCCGCATAGTCCTTTCTTGCTTTTTTTCTCCTTCTCAAATCGCATCGCATCCAGGCGCATCTTTTGTCCACGACAAGGCTGTCGCAAGAGCCAACAAAGGAAAAAAAAAAAAGCACCAGTTTTCATTTGGTCTCCCCGTCAGGTAAGCGAAGCATTTTGGCTATGCTTTACCTTTGTCTGCTTGTTGCTGCGCCTAGCCTTCTGTCTTTCTCTGTTGCCTGTTTTGCCATCAGAGCTTCCTACAAAGTTGATGGACATTTTGCACTTCTCGTGGCGTCACTTTGTTTGGGTGCACTACTTATGTCGACTTGTGCTCTTGGACGATGCCCCTAGCAGCGGCCTAGTCATGAAGACTGCAGCTGCCAGGTTCGGGCACGCCAGTCCGTCTTTTTCTCTCCTCTCTCTTCTCCCTTCTCTCTTCTCTCTTCTCTCTTCCCTCTCTCTTCTCTCTTCTCTCTCTCTTCTCTCTTCTCTCTCTCTATTTCCTATTCTCTTCTCTCATCTATCTCCCTCCCTGTTCTCTATCCTCTATGTTGATTGTCCAACTTGCTGAGGAAATTAAGAACTAACCCGCTTCATCGCAACAGACTTTTCTCCGTATTTGCCCAGACCATAGCCATCTCCAAAAGCCAGCAAACGCCAGCAAACGCCAGCGAAAATGTCAGATTACAACGCACCGAACCACTCCGAGGATGCCGCAGGCGGCGCAACGCCAAAGCCGGTCGAGCACCTCAACATCAAGGTTACAGACAACAACAACGAAGTCTTCTTCAAGATCAAGCGGACAACCAAGCTGGAGAAGCTGATGCATGCCTTTTGCGAGCGGCAGGGCAAGTCGTTCAGCTCCGTGCGCTTTCTCTTTGACGGCCAACGTGTGCAGGGCAGCGACACGCCAGAATCGGTAAGTTGCCACACTGATGCTTTCCTGTTATTTTGGACCCCCCGAATGCTTGTCTTTTTTTTGCGTACGCCGGACGTGCACAGGACGTTGCGCTGACCCGTTTCTGGCAAACAGCTTGAAATGCAGGACTCCGACACACTTGAGGTGCACCAAGAACAACTAGGCGGCGCTCGCCAGTAGAAGTTTTTTTCTGGTGGACACGGGAGCTTGCCTACGCGCGAGGGACAATGGCGAGGCCGAAGGCTGTGGGACCCTGTGCAGGAGAGGAGGAGGCCGAAAGTTGCGGAACATTGTATAGGAGAGAGTGGGAGGGAAAGAGCGTGGTGAGAGTTGCGTGAAGAGGAGAAGACAACGGCTGTTTAAGGATATGACCCGCGGAGTCTTGGGCTGCACGGAGGGGATGGAAACTTGGCGCTGGGAACTGCAACTTATCTGATTTGTCCTCTTTCATTTCTTTTTATTTCTGTCCATTCTCTCTTTTCTTTGCGTATTTATTCTCTTGTCTGTTTTTAATTCCTCACGCCTCTTTTTTGCTCTGTTGTGCCATGTGAAGAAACAGCCGTCCTCGAAAAAAAAAAAAAAAGAAAAGAAGAAAAAAAATGGTATTGTCTCTACCCTGTCGTCTCTGCCTTTTGACTCAAGCTTCCCACTGCCATCTCACCTGCTTGTCCGCCTTTCATGCAAACCCCAGGGACCAGAAGAGGTCCAGATTGCTTTTTGTGTCTGCGTCGACATAGTCGTGGGGCGGGCGCACGGTGACGCTGTCGCCGTGGATCTCGGCTATGGCGCCCGTCATGCTGGGATCGGAAAGGATCTGGTCGACGCCGCGAATCAGCGTCGACATGGGCGTGATAACCATATTTTCAAAGAGCACTTTGTGGGGCGCGATGTTTGTGACTGTGTGCAACGAGAACGTAAGATCAGACGGCGAACATGAGAGGTGAGAGTAAGGGAGAGAAAGGAAAGGGAGGGGGATTTGAAAGAAAACAAAAAAATAGGCCGACAACAGGGAGACAGGAAGTGAAAGGCCGGCTTACCGAGAACAGCCGGCGCCAAGGCGTTGATCTGTATCCGGGCCCGTTCCAGAGGTTTTGCCATGGAGCGCACGAGGCCGATGACGCCGAACTTGCTGGTGGCGTACAGGGGAGCCACGGGAAACGGATACAGGCCTGCGTTGGAGGCCGTGCAGATGATGGAGCCGCGACGCGGCGCCGACTCGTTCACTGCGTTCTTTTTCATGTAGTGAATGGCCAATTTCACGGCTAGCAGGTCAGTCAAGGTCTCGGCGGCTGAGCATTCTCTTTTCTCTTGCTTTGTTTTTTTTTTCATCCATTTTTCATCTTGGCTCTCTTCTTTTTGCCTCCTGGATTTGCTTCGGTCAAGTCCAGTCCTTTCTGCTTCCTCCCTTTCTCAGGATCGCCTCTCTCGCCTCTCCTCTTCTCCAAACTCAACCTCAAGTGCCCACAGCTGTGTCTCGGCAAGAACGCTATATTGAACATACTGTAAATCACGCCGGTCAGGTTGATGTCCAGGGTCCGCAGCGACGGCCTCGTCGGCTCGGCGTCGGCTGCCTCGTCCGATGCCAGTGCCGCCGTCACCAGGCTGGACGCCCCTTTCTCGGAGATGCCGGCGTTGGCCACCACGACGTCGATTCTGCAGCCACCACACGCCGCATACGCCGTGGCAAAGGCAGCCGCCTGGTCGTCCCACGAAGACACATCGCAGGGCACATAGTGGACGGCGGTGCGCGACGCGTGAGTGTACTTGGCTTGTGAATGTGGTGGCGTCGCCGCCGCCGCTTCCTTCTTCTCGGCCTGCCCAGCCAGCTCGGCGGCTGCCCGCTGACCACTTGCGTGGTCGACGTCCAGGATGGCCACCTGACCATATCCCTGCTCGACAAAATAGCTGGCCATGGCACGGCCAATGCCGCTGGCACCTCCAGTAACAACGGCAACTTTGTTGGCATGTGCCATTTTTTTCTTTTTTTTTAGAGAGAGAGAGAGGCCGTCCACTGCACGAGGTCAGAGGATGCAACGGGCCGATATCCAGTCAAGCAAAGACGGTCTGATTAGCAGTAATATTCTCCGTAAAAGAGAAGCAATCGGCTTGTACGAAATCATCCAGAGAGCGAGCCCTCTTTGCCAAATGAGGCGTTGTTCACAATGAAAAAAATATGGACGGGAAGATGACATGGAGCTCTGTAAGCCATGGCGTGCCACGGGAGGAAAGGGAAAGAACAAAAACAAATAAACGAAGCCAGCCGAAAGACGAAAGACGAAAACGAACGACCTGAGAACGAGAAGCCGATACGGCACATCACGCCCGCTGTTGCCGTTTACCTTCTCCGCACGCCCCTCTCGGCACATGGTTGCACAACCAACTGTATGGTTCCGACAGCTCAGCGACTCTCGCTGGGGGCGGGGAAAAGGTTGTCGCAAAGCTCTGACCAATGCTGTCGCCTCACTATATGACCATGCGAGATCAATCAGTCAACGTGTGTATATAACAAATGCTACAACAGGAACAGGTGGCTGCTACATAATACAGTATTAGAAGAAGAAAGAAGAAAAGAAGAAGAAGAAAAATATTCCCCCTAAAATGAAAGAAAAAGGCAAAATCAAGCCGGCTGTTTTCTCAGCTTCTATCTTTGCCACAACATCTCGAAAGACCGCCTCAACTTATTAGTACAGAGCAGGAAAAGAGAAATTTAAAAGTATTATAGCATGTTGGGAGAAAGAGAAATTTAAAAGTATTATAGCATGTTGGTAGTCCTGGCTTCAGACCGAGCCACTGGAGAGCGAGCAGATGTGCAGATAGCCGTCGATATATAGGCTGTTTTCGACCAAGGCAGAGACTCCCGGCCTGATCAAAAACATGCCGTGCGGACCCATGACAAAGTCGGCACTGACGGCGTCGCCACCGCCGCCCGTCACACGGACACGCAGCTTGCCCGACGCCAGCGTGCAGATGCGCGTATCCCGGGGCATGGCGTCGAGTCGCGTCGTCATGCCTGGCCGCACCACCTCGATGCGGTACGATATGTCGTGGTCGATGGGCACCAGTTGGCTGGACGTCAGATACGAGTTGGAAAAGGCAATGTCTGTCTCGTTAGAAACCCGATGGTCCTCAACCTTGAAGAGTGAAAAGATATAAAGACCACGGCCAAGAGGTCATGAAGAATTTTAATAAAAAAAAAAAAAAAAAAAAAAAAAAACTCACTCTCTGGTCGGTCGACGCCACTCCCCGTCGGCCGGTCTATCTGCATGCGACCCGGCGCCACTTCCCACTCCTCCATCTGGAGCGCGCTGGCGCCCGTCATCAGAGCGCCAAAATTCTCGCCAGGAAACGGAACTGCATGCACGACGGAAGAGGTCGCCGCGCCGCCACTCTGCATAGAACTCGACGTGCCGCCGCGTTCTGTCCCTGGCCCGCGGCGGCTGCCGGCGCTTGTGCTTCTTAGCAAACTTGCGGCTCTGGTGGCGTCTGCTGGGGCCGAGCGGCCTGGAGCTGCTGCCGTGGCTCCCGCGGTGGACGCCGCGCGGGTCAGAGACTCAATGACAGCCACACTCTCAGACCGCCGGTGCCTCCGCAAGGCTTCCTCGCCGCGTGGGCCGCGTGAAGCACCGCCACTGCCGATGCTGCCGCTGCTGCCGCTGCTGCCGCCGCTGTTGTCACCGCCACTCCCATTCTGTTTATGGGCCGTCTTCGCCGCAGCCGTGTTGTTGTTGGAGATAAGATACCGCTCGCGAAGCGTTGGCCACTGGTCCCAGCCAAGCCGTTGGCACTCTTTGTTGATGACACCCGAGATCAGGTGCCCGTGGATCTGCTTCTGGTCGAGCTCGGGATACAGCTGGGGGAACCGATCGCGCAGATGGTCCCTCAACTCGCACCGGGTCTGGCCACCGTTGTAGAGACAGTTGGCACAGCAGGTTACGGCGACATTGATAAAGAAGGGCGCCGTTTCGGGCACCAAGACACAGCCACGGTAAGGGCCTTCGCCCTCTTTGCAGTGCCGGCACGGCTCTTCCGCATGCTCGCCCGTCACCTGCAAAGCCAGGCTCCAGATGTCCCGCATCTGCTTGTCGACAAAGTCGCTCTTCGCTCCCCCGCCTCCGTTCTCATTCCAAGAAATATCGCGAACGCGCCGCATGCTTAGCAACGCATGCAACACTGCATTTTGCGGAATTTCGTCTTGGTTCCGTTTCGTCAGGTGCGTTCTCACGTAGTTCCACATGTCTTTCTCGCTTGCTGGCAGAGGCACGGGCAGGTCTTTCTTGGCCGGCGGCGGGACAGCGGCCCGCGGCGGGCCAGGGTCGGCCAAAGGCAAAGGGGCGGGAGGCTGCACCGTCGGTGCCGCTGCAACGCCGTCTAGCGAGCCAGCGGCAAGATCACCGCTTGGTGTCAAAGCGGAGGACCTGTCGTGCGACGGGGCGGTTGCGATGCGTAGCATAACAATGGAGCGCTCGTGGCTATGCGAGCCAATTATGCTCAATGTGCCATCGCCATTGTCTCGAAACTGGCAGCACCTGTGTTTCTTCTGCACCAGGAGAGCGGCAAACAATCCAGTTAGACCTGTGGCTGAAACGACGAACGGGAAATGGGGAAGAGGGGAGAGACTGCTGGGGGATCAGCAGGGCTTTTTTTTTTTTTTTTTTTTTTTTTTTTTTTTTTTTTTTTTTTTTTTTTTTTTTTTTTTTTGTTTGTTTGTTTTTTGTTGCTACCCCGTCTGCTTTCTCACCGTAAAATGGGCGCCTAGATTTGTAATCTTTTCCATCTTTTTGCGACATGACTGTACTGGACACCTCCATGGCTTGCCCGGCCCCGATGGCACTTTATAACGGTCCGGGATGAGGGCTCCATACGCCGATTTCCCGTCTGGTCGAGTCACCTCACTGTCAGCTCAGACTCGCCATGGGCAAGAGCAAGGAAAGAAAGGGCAAAAAAATTAAAACAAAATAAAAAATGTCGACACACCTTCAAGCATCCAATACTTGCGGCCAGAAGGCGCGGTATCGATTTCGCCTGGGAGAAGCGCTCTATTGATAACCTTTACAGCCATCCACCCCTTTTCTACCCGTGAAGACGCGACGCCGGCAGATGGCTGCGGATGCTCGTTCGGCATCTTCAGGTGAGCCCCAGAGGGCTTGGGACGGTGAGGTTTGGGTTGCGTTGTGTTGGCCAAAGCAGTATTCGTACTTTTTTGCTGCGAGACGACTGTTGCACCGGCGCCCTTTTCCAGCACTCTGTCCATCACAGAGAGTGTGCCGTCGAGGTTGTCGTTGAATCGATGGCCATTGTGACGTCTCTGGACGCGACATTAGCACAAAATCTCCCGCAGTGAATGGGTGAGTAGACAGTTTTTGTGTAACTCGATTTGATTGCAGAAGTAAAACACGACAGAGACACCAAAGGTGGTTGGGGGGGGTGTAGCTGTGGAGTGAGAACAACACGAACATTAAAGTGATGGCCAAGCTTTTTCAACGTCGCAAAGCGCGTGTTTGGGCACGACGACGAGGGACAGTGCCAAGGCAGCTCGTGGTCCTGAACGGTATAGTTATCGGGAAGAATGGCGCCATGCGTCTTCACGAGGCCCCCTTCCGGATTTACTGGATCTATTTGAGCCGTTGTGAGACGTTGTTCTTGATACGACGGGATATCAAATAAAGAAAACGAAAACAAACAACAACGACAACAAACACAACAACAAACACACAAAAAGAACCATACTGACAACAGACTCACCTGGCCATTTCGTGTAAAGCCTGCCGCTCGGAGCAGTCTTGATGGGAATGTCGGAAAAAACACGGACGGTACTGGGACCAGGCTCCGGAGATGCGCCGGGAACGGAAATGCCCAAGCCGGACGCCGGGATGTTTTGATGGAAACCGTCGGGCCCTGCAGCGTTGCCGTCGTCTTCGGCCTGGATAGAGTTGTCGACATGCGAGGCGGAGAGAGTGTCGGATATATCGGCAGCATCGCCCAGGCGTGTGGCAGACTCGTCCGCGCTCTCCAAGTCCAGAGCATGATCAGCGCTGTCGGCCTGTGCGGCGTCCGGCCTGCCGTCCAACATGCGGCCAAAGTCCACGTCCGGCGCGGCGTCCGGCACGCTGTCCAGCTCATCGTCTTCCGAGCTGTCGTTCTGGGGGCTTGACGGAACTCGAGGGAGTGTCACGCGAGGAAGCGGTTTCGGAGCCGGAACGGGTACGCCGTCGTCGTCCGAGCTTGAGTCTAGGAACAAGCTGGCCCACGAGAATGTGCTCCTGTTCGTTCGGCCGGTCGACGGCGGTGCTTTTGGCGACGGCTGGGCGGCGGGTGGCGGCGGCGGCGAGGGGGTGTGCACCGCGGAAGACGAGGCTGAGACAGCCGCAGACTTGGATGCAGCGGTCGACGTAGACGGGCGTCGGTGCCGTCGCTTGGCTTTTCGTTTGCCGCTGTCGCCGGCACCGGGAGCCGTCTCCTCTCGTATGAACTCAATGCTCACCGATCGCTTTCGCTTGGCGGTCGCCGAAGGTGGCACCGATACAACTATGGATGTTTTGGTCTTAGCCGTCGCACTGTTGGATGCGCTGTTGCCCTGCAGAGGCTTGGGGTTAGTTTTGGAGGAATTGGTTGTTGCAGCTCTCGGCGTAGCAGCCCCAGCCCCAGCCCCAGCCGTAGTCCCAGCCGTAGTCCCAGCCGTAGTCCCAGCCGCTGTCCCAGCCACCGAAGCGTCATGAGTCGCCTTCTTGTTGCTTCCGCCCGCAGCAGGCACGGGGGGGCCCGCTTTTGCAGCAGAAGCCGAAGTGTGCCCTGGCGTTCGCACCGCCTTTTGCGCGCTGAAGGCGGCCTGTTGCGGCGTTTTCAGCGTTGGCACTGCTGTCGATGGCGGCGACGCCAATATGGGAGTGGCAGCAGTCGTAGTCGGCACGGCCTGTGGGGGCTTTGCTGGTTGAGCCAACGACAGGGCCGCCGCCGCCACAGCCGCCGCCGGAGCCGCCGCCGGAGCCGCCGCTGCTGGCATGGCGGGGTTCGCGGAACGTCCACTCGGCACCCCGCCGTTTTGGATCGGCCGCGAAGAGAGAGCCAGCGGCACGCCAGTGCGCTTGACTTTGAAGACAGGCCGGGGCGTCGCCTGTGTCACGGGCGACCTCAGCGAAGTCACCGCATGGCCAGGCACAGCCGACGTCTCACCGGATCCCGCGCCACCGCCTCCCGCCGGGCTGTGTTTCGCGGGCGAGGCGGCGTTGCGCGTCGATGGGGTTTCGGCGCGGTGCCGAATGTCCGCGAGAGACACCGTCGCCAAGCCCTGCTGGACCAGTTGCTGGGCCGCCTTGGGCAGGGCCTTGTACCACGGCATGTCGACCACGGTGGATTGCAGCATGACGCGCAGCGTCGGCGACATCGGTATGATGAAGAGGTCTCGCAGCTCCGAACTCGTCCAGGCCTCGGCAAACAGCTGCCTTCGCCAGTCGGCGCGCATCATGAGCGCGTCGGCATGCCTCGCCAGCAGCCACCCGTTGTCCTCCCGCGGCAGCTTCAAATGCGCCAGCTCCTGCGGCGGCGCGCCATAGGGGCTTGCCGCGCCGGCCAGCGCCGGTTTGGACGGCGCTGCGGCCGCCTGCGCGGCTGCGTCGGCCAACAACGGTTCTTTGGGCGGTTTGGGCGGTTTGGGCGGTTTGGGTGTTTTGGGCGATTTGGCGGAGGCGTCGACGACCGCTCCGCTGCTTCCCCTATTTAAGCCAGTGGGCGCCAGCTCGGCTGCCGACATTAGTATATTGGACCGCCTGGCAAAGGCAGTCAGTGCGAGGCTCCAAAAATTAACCCCAAAACCGGCCGTTTCACGTCGTGGCCGTGGGACATATCGCGTCGTCTGCTCTTTCGCGTTGTAGCACGCACTCTACCAGGATTGTTGTTACACAATGCAAAAAAAAAAAAAAAAAACACTCACCCTGCTCCTTCCCCTGTTCCTTGACAGGGCTCCTTCTTTCTTCGTTGCCAGTGACAATCCTGGGCAGCCTAGTGTGGCCCGTGCGCTTGCCAGCCAAACACTCATATCACTACTCCTTTTCTGGCCTGAGCCTTCGCACGTGACGCTCACCGTTCGTACCTGCCCTGTTTACGGATGACGTGCTGAAGATGAATACAGAGACGCGGTGAGAACGAATACGGAGACGTGGTGAGGACGAAACGGAGACGTGGTGAGGGTCAATACGGGGTAATACATGGTGAGGACGACTGTTTTGCCCGAGGGCCCTACACGTCTTCGCGACTGCTGAGCCTTGGCTGAGGATATGTTGTATGAAAAGGGGAAGAAGAGAGAAGTGAGAGAAAAGGAAGTCAGAAACGACAAAAGAAAAGTCCAAAAATGGAAACAGCCAGAAAATGCAGGTATGCTATTAGGTGTAAGGTGTATGCAGGTATGTTATTATCAAAAAATACTAACGAGTCTTGGTGCGCAACCCCGAAATGTCAGGTGAATGCACAAACATAACCAAGGTGTATAAATACAACGAGTCTTGGTGCGCAACCCTGAAAGTTCCCAGGCGAATGCACAAACATAACCAAGGTGTATACATCAACTGATATGCGTCCGTCGTCGTCTCTTCATTCAAAATTCCCAAGTGCATTTTGATCGTCCTCCGCCTGTTTTGCATGAATCCCAGGTCCAATTCCCCATGTTCAAATGCATTCGGCAGAGGCTTCTTCCCCCCTCCTGTGTCCCAGTGTGTGTGCATGTGCGTGTGCCTGTCTGTTCGTTGGAGATCAGACGCAGCCAGGTTTTTCTTGGAAAAAAAAAAGACCCATGCTGCTTCTTTACACCACCACGGCCTCCTTCTCGGCCTCCCTCGTCTCGGACGCGGGGCCGCTGAGGGGCGACTGGCCGTCGATGGGCGCTTCGTTGTCCTTGTGGTGGTGGTGGTGGTGGGCCAGCGGCGGGGCCTCGTCGGGCTCGATCTCGTCGGAGGGGATCTTGCTCTCGTCGATGTCGTCGATCTCTTCCGGCAGCGTCAGGTTGAGCAGCATGCAGATGATGGCGGTGACGGCAAAGCCGGTCTCCATGACCAGCACGATGGCGTTGAGGAAGGACGTCAGCGACTTGTTGTGGCCCTTGTAGGTGAAGATGTACGAAAAGTACGTGGGCACCATCGTGGCGCCGTAGCCGATGGCCAGGCCGGCCGTCAGGATGAAGCGGTTGCGCCGGTTGAAGGGCACGCCGCGCACGACAATGGCAATGCCGGACACGGCCACCGAGCAGAAGAGGAAGGTCGTCATGCCGCCAATGACGGGCGACGGGATGGCCACCAGAGCGGCAGCAAACTTGGAGAAGATGCCCATGATGATGAGAAAGAAGCTGAGAGATCAGTCGGCGTGTTCGAGAAGATGAGAACAGAAAGCGAAGACGAGACAAGGCGAAATGGACAACATCAACAACAGCAACGACAGCAACAACAACAAACGTACCAGCAGCAGTAGCCCGCCTTGCGGTTGGCACAGCGGGTCAGCGCAATGACACCGTTGTTCTGGGCAAAGGTCGTCATCGGCGTAATGGTCATCAGCGCGGCCAGAATGCCGTTGAGGCCGTCAGCCAACACACCGCCCTGGATGCGGCTCTCGTACGTGCGGCCCGACACTTCGAGGCGACTGACATCGCACTGGCATTTGCACACATGTCAGCCCGGAGTGCCACGACGGGACCTCTGATTGCATGTCTGAAACAACATGAAAAACTTACCGATGCAGTGACGTCGCCAATGGCCTCGCAGGCGCAGATGATGAAAACAGCCAGCAGCGGCAACACCAGCGGCCCATAGACCTTGAGCTTAAAGGTGTGCACCCAGATGAACGAGGCGGCGGGGGCGGCATCGATGCCCGAGCGGTCAAAGTAGCCGCACGCACCAGCAATGATGCAGCCAACGAGCAGCCCGAGCACAACCGACGTCGACTTCATGATGGGAGACCCGAAGCGCTCGCAGAGGATGATGGAGATGAAGACGGAGAAACCGAGACCTGGAATGCCGGTTAGCGGGAGCAGAAGGGAAAAAAAAGAAGAGAGAACGTGAAGCACTCAAAGAACAGAGGCATCGCAAAGCAAACTCACCCAAAAACTGGCCGCTTCCCCAGGGCGCGGCTCTCGGGGCGTCGATATTGGGACACAGCTTGAAGTATTCGGTCGGGTTGGCCGCGGCACAGAGCCCGGCACCGCCGGCCCAGTCCTGAAAGGCCGTCTCGATCAGCGAAATGCCAATCAGCATGACCGTGGGGCCGGTGACAATGGGCGGGAAGATGCGCAGCATGACCTTGGGCGGCACAAAGGAGATGAGAATTTCGATCAGCGCGCACACGGCCGCAGTGCCCAGGACAGCACCGTACCCATCTGGACCCGTCAGCGAAACCAAGCTCCGAGGCTGGGGCGTGGAGCATCCATGCTCCTCTCGCTCTTTCTGGACACCCACGCAGACTTACCTGGACACGGCAGCAGGGTTCCGTCTTCGGCCGTCGGGCAGAAGCCCTGTGCATACATCTGCTTAAACGCGCCGGACGCCACCGGGATGATGGCAAACGAGATGCCCACGACCGAGATCAGGCCAGTGCCGATGTAATACGGCGTCCCGTAAATGTGGAACCGGGTGATCTGGATGAGGGACAGCGTGCCCGACACGATCAAGGCCGTCGACACGAGGTACTGCTGCAACTCCCCGGTCAGGTTGACACCGCCAGCCCCGGACAGGATCAGCGGAGGCGTGATGATGCCCGCCAGCATGGCCAGCGCATGCTGGAAGCCCAGCAGCAGCGCCAGCACCACCGGCATGCGGTCGTTGAGTCCGAAAAACGGCGACACCATGCGCGACGTCTTCATGAACGGCAGGTTGGGCCGGAAGAGGAAGCCATAGTCGTAGTCGCCCAGCAGGCCATCCTTGGTCGTAAAGGTGTGAACCACCACCTTGGCAAAGTGGCCCACCTTCTGGCCCACCGTCTGCTTGGGGCCCTTTTCGGGCACAATCTGGGACGGGCCCTGATCTTCATCCATTGTGGTGCGGTTGGGGGGGGAGTGAGTTGTGTCTAAAGTTCAATAAAGAGATGAGATGTAAAATTCGGTCTGCAGCGGCAGCAGCTGAAACGGCAAAGAGCTGTATTGTTTTTTATTTTTTTTTCTTTCTGCGAGGAGTGGTTGTGTTATATAACGTAAAGCCGGACTTTTTGCTGGCTCTGCGAAAGCTCCGCCGAAAGTAGACTGTAAAAAAATGGGAGTAGAGATAGGAAAACCCGGATGAAAGAAAAAATACCGCGATGCTTAGACGCTGTCTCGCGGGCTAATGGCGACCAAGTCTGGAGAGGGAGACGACAACAAAAGAGAGATGAGTCGAAGAGCACTTGGACGGCGGACCGAAGCAAGAAAAAGTACAAGGCGAAAGACGAAAGACGAAAACTAGGCCCAGTCTTATCCGCCTTTGCAAAACAGCTCGTCCGAGGACCTTTCTTCAAATCCCAAGATGGCCAGCAAGTTGCATCAGAACGACTCTGCAAAGGAGGGAGGACCAGAGCTGATCTTAAATACCTCTCGCAGCTTCTGCAGCTTCTGTTGGAACTTTTCGCCCTCCCTCAGCTATTCTGCTTCGTTCTGGCCTGCGTCGGCCCCATCCATTATCAAAGATATCAGTAACCAGCGGAGACTAAAATCCATCCCACTAGGACTAGGACTACACGGCCTTGGCGAGGCGAGCAAAGCTGGGAGCTCCGAGTCCCCATAGTACTCTTTCTCCACAAAAAAAAAAAAAAAGAGCAGAGAAGAAAAATGCGAAAAAAAGCCTATGGCGTGGCGGTATCAAAAAAAAAGGAAAAAAAAAAAATGATAGCACGCCGCCGCCAATGAAACGGGCTCCATAAATTACCACCCCCTTGGACCGGCCGGGACAGCCTCGTAATTTTTTTTTGTTTCTTTTTCTTCATGTACGAGCTCTGTAATAATGTAGTGCCGCATGTTCCGTCACCCTCCGCCGCTAAAAATTCGTAGCAGGCTTCGATTTTTTTTCCCGTTGCAGGGGAACGGGGGGGGGGGAGAAAAAAAGAACACACCGTAACATACGATGTACAGAGTGGTGAGAGGGCTTGCATGACCTGGCCTGTGGTTGGTGTGGCACTCTTCTGGGCACTGGTCTAGCAGCCGCCCGGAGTGCATGCGCTTTACGGGAGTGTGACGTAGCAGCATGGGGACTCCGTGATACGGAGTAAACTCCTGAGGCTGTAAGACGCGAATTGGCGATCGCCGCTATACGGGCACTGCTGCGAGCAATAATACGAGTATGTGAGCAATCATCAACATGACGTATCTGACGAAACGTCTGGCACATGTCCTGAAAAATGAAACGAGGGAAACAACAGATGCTCGGTAGATGCTCGGAGACCAGTTCATCACTCCCGTCTTTTTCTCATTCTTTGTGTCTCTTTCTTTCTTTCATCTTATTCTCCGGGGCCGAGGCTTTTGCTTATTGCTGCCCGCCGTCCAAGCGTCCCAGTATGAGCGTTTTACGGACTTTTTGCTTTGTCTGAATTATCCCGCGTTTGCTGTCACTTGATGCCGTCTTACTACGGCAGCCGTTGGCCGCCGACCGCGGCTTCCTGCTACTGGTATACGAGTAATATCCATACTGCTAAAGGCGTCTCGCCACGCTGCGATGTACTCCGTAATACGCCCGTGCTGGCCGAGCAAAGTCCATCGTTACATACGTTGTAGTACCTGTCATTTCGAAACTTGACGTCTGCTCTGGATAGTTCTCTAAAAAAGCGTTCCGCTTTTCTGTCGCCCGTCATAATAGCCGCGGCGGCGAGTGGAGGTTTACTGCACACGCCATAAACCAAAGCTGCAACGTTAAAAAATCTTTTTTTCGGTTTGTTTTGCTTTTTTGTTTGGTTTTTTTTTAGGGGGGTTCGCCTGGCGATGCCAGCGGGGGACACCGACGCCCCCCAAGCATCGCCCGGAGCCGGGAACCCCCCCGTCCCCCCCCCTGTTAGCCACTATCAGATGATTAGTGGCTCCTTACTCCGTACTCTGTACTACTGATAGAGAAGTAACACGACATTCGAGTATTACTGCTTCGAGACGTACGATGAGCGACATGAGCTGGCCAGGAATGTCATAGTCGACCGGGACCTGATTGAGAAAACAAAATGAGGAAATCCGGAGGGAGAGCAGTTCTCTGGGAACCTGTTGACCCAGGTATTTTACAAAAAGATAGAGTCCACTTTGTGCTCTTCAGTAAGAGCACGCGACACGGGCTCATTCACTAACTTCTAGCCCGAGTCCGCTGTATGGATACTCGTGGAAAGGTATGGTATTACAAAACGCATACGACACATGGAGTACCTCCACTCTCTACGAGCACATCGTTCTCGTATTTCAAAGGGCGTGATGTGCATCTGCAGAATGTGGGGAGACGGACAGAATAAGCAATCTCCCTCCATCCAAGACCGGCCCATTAGCTGGTGTCGAGACATGGGGGGCACCTGATAGTGGAAGACTAGTCCAAGATTTGGTTGCTGTGTTTTTCGTGTAATGAAATATCGAGCACCAGCCAAAGCACGATGTGAGCCCGCCCGATATTTTTTTTTGTATGCAAGTCATGGTAGAAAAGAATATCGGCACGAACCTAACACAGTGACGCAGTACGACGGAGTAGATGCCCCGATGATTGGGGATTTTTTTCGTTTTTGCTTTTGGATAGGATCGTGAACGATATGCCACGTACGGAGGAGTAGCATCTGAGTCAGGCTTATTACTCCTTATCAACCTCGAGCAGCTTTGGGACAAGCTTGTCAACGAGCGATGCGGACGCCAAGAACGACAAATGCGGTTCGGAGTCATAGTCCAAGCACGCCGTGCGTATTACTTCGCCCTTGCCAGGAGGTCATAGCATGCGGCCTTTTCGCCTTCATTAAAGCATCAGGCGCAAACGCCAAAACCCAAAAACCGCGCATTAAGACCAGTTATATACGAGTACGCTGCAATCATACATACTTGCACGAGTAATCAAAAGGTCTTTCAGTCACGTCGTAGCATGGACCGGGAAGTCATTCGAGCTTTTGTGTGCATAATACTCAGTGCAATACTCGTTTGCTTATGATTTTTTCGCGTTCCTGCTTTCTCCTGGGTATTTTTTTTTTGTAACTTTTTTGAACTTTTTTTCTTTCTTTTTACTTTTTTTTCGTTTTTACTTTTTTTTCTGCCATTAGGTGAAAGTAAGACATCCCGTCCTTCCAGCGCCTGCTTTTCCTCAGTCTGTCGCTGCTTGGCTTGGCATGCACTGGAGCTGAGAAGTGCTGATAAGAAGTGATTGATACTGTTTTGAAGCGTGAGTGGTCAGCCCATAGCACGGCTGAGAGAAAGGTCTGGATAAGAGCTCTGTGTCAGGATTGGGGATTAAACTTCACAGAGATAAGGCTAGTGCCTCCCGCCCCTTCTAGCTAAAGAGCCAAGCGAGCTACGAGGACGGAGTGCAACGAAGTCGGTAAAGGCGGAGACTCCAAGGCCAGCCAATCCCGAGGGCGAATGGCTAGATCCAGTTCGGGCCTGGGATTGGTCCGAGTTTTTCTGCTCAGGAGCGCTGACAGATTTTTATGAGTAGGCGGTACCCGCCGCCAGAGCTCTGGCCACACAGCGGCGTCCGCCATGGCCTATTGTCCCATATGGATACTCCGTGATACGGACTGCGTCGTATTTCGAGATCGTTGCGGAAGCGGGCTGCTGAGCGAAACATGGGTGGTGGAGACGGTCACAAAAAAAGAATGCAACAGAAAAATGAGCGAAAGACAGGGGAGAGAAGCACAACAGTTTATGAAGCACGCAGATGATGAAATAAAAGAAACATATGGATACTCGTACGAGTATATCGTAGTTTAAGAGGGAAAAAAAAATCAAAAAGGGAAAAAAATATACAGGGAAAAATAACCAGCCGAGAGGTCGACCAAAAACAAAAGCCAACTGCCAAAATGGCAATGTTAAAAGGGAAAATGAGCCAAAAAAAGAAACAAAGAGCGGCAAAAAAAAAACAAAAAAAAAAAAAGGAAAAAAGAAAAAAGAAAAAAAAGATGCTAAGAAAGCGCTCCGGCTCTACTCCGTTCAACGCTGCCCGACGGACCCTGCTCTCTAGCCTCGCATGACGTGAGCTCTACGACGTACAAGCAAGTACATTCGAGTACTCGTCCTTCGTGGCCTGCTGTGGAGATCGAGTTCGCAGCCAGGCGAGATCAAAACAGAGAATAGAGAAGAGAAACATGTATGTCAGACAGGTGTTCTGTGAGACGCGCGGACAGAATTGCAAAATAAAAGGCCGGCTTAACGGCCGACTGGTGATACTCTACAGGAAACCAGTCTTAAATGGAGCGAAAAAAAATAAAGAAAGAAGAAGAAAAAGAAAAAATAAAGAATAAAACCCGAAAAAAGGCAGTCAAACTCTTCTCTCTCAAGAGCTGCCGACAGGGCGATGGGGTACCATTGCATCCGTCGTAATTCATCAAGGAGAAACTCATGCTTGTACATTGTAGATGCAGCACATGGCATTTGGAAGAGAAAGCCAGGCCAGTGGCATAATTGCTTTCCTTTTCAGCCTCCTGACTGATGCGCCACACTACGTGTTCTGCATCATGACGTTCACAGTCCCACCTTCTGGCTCTTAAAATTCCAGTGCTTTTTTCTGACTCCTGGTTTCCAATTGTGACTTCCCGTTAAACGTCTGCGGGCATGTGCTGCATTGAGCCTGCAAAGCGGGAAGGGGCAAAAAACTTGGAATAGATCAACAGCGCCCGCCAAGATCTTTTGCAACACTTTAGTTTCATCGTTGACCTCTGTCAGCAGGAATTACTGGCTATTACTAGCCGTTTTGTCGTTAGTTTCTGTTTCCGCAAAATCTCAGGGCGGCTGCATGACAAAAGCATCGAATTCAGGGTATTACGGAGTACTCGTATTAATATCCATACTGAGCAGTGATGCACCCTGTAATGGTGCCCTCCCTGTATCTGGCAGCTAATGGGATGCTGGCAGTCGGACAACGAGCGAAGAAACGAAACACAGATTGCACTCGACGTGCGTCTTGTTGTATTACTCCGTACTTCGTACGCATATCTGCCCTTGTATAACGGTATGTGCGATGCACACACACTTTCACACAGGAACGAGATGTGATTGGGCAGCGACAACCGACGGAGTGCATTGCCGCTGCTCTTTTTGAGGGACAAGAAGAGAGGGGTCGGGACTCGAGACTCTCGAGCCACTCAGGCCCAGCCGCTTTGGCCAACCACGTCATTTGTGCAGTCGACGCAGCCAGCAAACCAGGAAACCAGGAACCAGTAAAAGGAAAGCGCCCATCGAGCGCAGGCGAGGAGAACAAGGAACCAGAAAAAGAAGGGGGGGAAAGGCGAAACAAACGGGAAAGAGAGATTGAGTGATGACGCACACGTTCAACCGTTGGGAGACTGCCGTCCATTTAAATAACAAATGCTGCCCAGTTCCCTGCGGTTGCATTGCCTGTTCTGTCAAAGAAGAAAGAAGATAGAAAGGAGCGAGAGAGAGAAAGATAAAAGCAACCCGTGTTCAAGCCAAAACAAATAAGAAATCAATCGCTTTCTATTTTTCAACCCCAACAAGAAAACAATCGCTTTCCATTTCCAACCCAACGTTCAAGCCTGACGCTGCAAGCTCATCGAGTGTCTACTTAACGTCTCTGCTCGTGGATTGCTGGTCCAGACCGTTGTCTACTAATAATACGCTCACGCTTTTGCCTTTCTCCATTCGCCATGGCTGTCTCAAACTATGTGAGCTTCGTCCACTTGGCCGCCATCGTCTTTGCCGTGGTCGAGCTGGGCCTCTCGGCCTATCTCATTCACTTCTACAACGAGGCGGCGTCCGACAGCTCGCCGGCCGTGCTCAACTTCATGCTCTTCAACGCCATCATCTCCATCCTCATCCTGCTCTATGTTGGTCTGGCGCCGCTCTACTACACGCGCGTCTTCCACCGCCTCGCATCCGTCTTTCTCGAATGGCTGGCCATGCTCTTCTGGTTTGCCGGCTCCATCGCCCTCGCCGTCGACGTGGGCGGGCCCTACAGCTGCGGCAGCAACCATTTCTGCGGCGCTATTGAGGCTGCCATTGCTTTTGGCTTCTTCCTGTGGTAAGTTGGCAGAAAACAGCGAAAGAAAGCAAACGCAGGGGCAGCTCTCGAAACAAAAGACTAACATGCTGACAGGGCTCTCTTCGTCTTTGTCGTGGTTGTTGACACCATTGATTCTCTGCGCTCGCGCAACCACGGTCTCAAATCCGGTCATCCTAGAGTGTGATGGATATGATGGACTAAAAAGGTAGCAAAAGCGGACATGTAAGATATGTGCGGACAGGCTTGCGGGCTCGCAGGCACACAGAACAAAAGCGGCGCGTTAACACGTTGGGACTCATGAGGGATTGTGTTATGTCATTACAGTATCATATCCGACAGGGCTTTCTGCGGACAGGAGTCCAAAGGATGTCGCAACATTGTTGCTTTACGCCGTCGTTTACCGGCGTCGATAATGTGTTTATGCACTGATGTCTTCTGTTCTCAGCCTGTTTTGTTCATTCTCTTGTTATTTTGTCTCATTAGTATCTTGTTTCATTAGTTCTTTTCTTAGTTTTTTTGGGGCATGCGTGCTCATGCTCTCCTTTTTGTCTTGTCTCATTTCTTTCGTTCCCATTTTTTTGTCCCTTCATTATTTTGCTGGTTTCCTTTTCCTTTCTCTTATTTATATACCCAAGACCGTGTCGAACTATCAATGTTGAGATTTCGATCAAGTTTCCCATGGGATGTGACCACATGTTTGATTTCTCCGACCCTATCAAAGCTCGACTTTCAAATCGTCCCATCCGCTCTCTTGAATTCTTCTCAGCGTTTGGCCCACGGCGCGGAAGTGCTCGTAGTGTGGCGCATCCTCGCCCAAACCCCAAGCAAAAACGCCACCGAGCCGCCGCGCAGCAACTACCAGCGGGAACTTGCGCGTCTGGATGGCTGTGGCGGTGTCGAATGTCCACCACCAGTCCTCGTCGGCGTCCCAGTAGTAGTACCCGCCTTGCACTTCGTCGTACGCGCCGTCTTGGAGTGCCTTTTCAAAGGAAGCTTTCAGATGCTCGGGCACCGGGTCGTGCCACGAGAACCCGCCGGTGCGGCCGAGATCTGCACCCGTGTCGGGATCTTCCAAAAGCTGCGTGCGGCAGCCAACGGTTGATTTTTCCAGCCGAGCGCGCTTCTAGGTAGGCCAGCATGTCAGTCGTTAATGATTGAGGAAAAAGCAAATAACGAGGTACCAAAGAGGCAGGAAAACGAGGCCAGAGGCTAGCATTGCCATTTCCAGTCTCCAGTCTAGTCATTTTTCCATGGCCGGATGAAGCCTCGCCTGCTTACCGAACAGTCTTCGTGGTCGGTTTTGAAGCACTTGACGTAGAACGCCAGGCCGAGGTTGAGCTTGGACGGCGAAGCGCCGGCGGCAATGTAAGCATCAATGGCGGCGAGGCTGTTGGCGACGCCGGAGTGGTGCTTGGTGACGTTGTCACGGCGGTTCATGAGGTCGTAGGTCATGACATTGAGGAAGTCGACCGTGCCCATGATGCGCGGCAGCGAGTCGTGACGAAAGGCCATGGCGTCTTCGGGCCGGCCAGGCACGGCGGCGGTGATGAGCTTGTGCGGGCCCAGAGCGGCCCGGATCTCGGCCAGCAGCAGCGGATAGGCGGCAATCTGCCAGGCCTTTTGCTCGTTGGGCACTTGCCTGTAGTCTTCGCCGTTGCCGCCGGGGTACTCCCAGTCAATGTCCACGCCGTCCGCCCCCGTGGCGCCAACCATGGCCGCCAGATTGCGCGCAAAGCGCTGCCGGCCCGCCGGTGTCGCCGCCGCCCGCTCAAAGCCGGCCGTGTCCCCCCAGCCGCCCACCGCCACCAGCACTTGCGTGCCTGGTGCAAACTGTGCCCGTGCCGCCTCGACGGACATGAACAGCGGCCACTTGCCGCGCTTGCCGCCGCCGCCACCGTTTTCTTCTTCTTCTTCTTCTTCTTCCTCCTCCTCCTCAACGTTGAACAGGTCTGAGCGCATAAACGCCATTGCCACGTGCGTGACCGAGCTCAGCTCGGCCAAATGCGTCGGCACCAGCGGGTGTTGTCTGCGCCCAACACTTCAAGTCAGCACAGCACGGGCAGCTTGTTGAATCTTGTCTTTCTTCCCTCACTTCACTTCAACCATCCGAAGGAATCCATACCCGGTCAGATAGACGAGATGTCGGAGCGGAATAGCGGCGCTCTGCCGGGCCGGCTGGAGACTGCAAACCAACACGGCCAGGCCTGGCAAACACAAGAGAAGAAGCCACACGAGGACCACGCGTCGCCGGCTCTGCTGGCCTACCGGCCCGGGATTTTCGTCGGACATGTTCACCTGTGCATCTGCGCTTTGCATTGGGTGCTATGCAGAGAAACTTCACTATGAGACGAAACAAGCCTGGGATTGGATTACATGGCCAGAGGCACAGAATTTGCACAACAATCTGTCATGTGTCTCAGGTTGCTTTTTTCCCTTTTTCGGAGGCGACGCCAATGGTCAGTCGCAGTTAGATGTCAACAGCACAAAGTTTAATCCGGCTATTCTTTTTTTTTTCGGCCTCTTTTATCGTCTTCAATCTATTTTGAGTTGGATCTGTAGCTGGCCGTCTCCAAATACTTTTTTATATACTCGTTTTCGAGCACGGTGCTTGAAGCAGGAAGCTGCGACCGGCTCTGGTTTCAGTGGGGCTTGCGCTGCTTAGCGCCCTCCATAGCGGACAGCTCCTTCCTCATTGGCGAATCAGACGTCGAAATTTTTTGAGTTGTCTTTGCCGACCAAAAAGAAACTGCAAAAAATACTCGTACACTGGTAGAAAGCAAAAGAATGTTGCTGCTCCATCATACATCAGATGAGCACATTCGAGCTTCAGCCAAACCGACGACATAGCTGCGTCGTCCCAACGGTTTCCAGTCACACGAGTTGCCTTTTGCACTAAACCAGAGACAGCGCATACGCCATGCTGGAAAATCTCTGTATGCTCCCGCTGTCGGCGGACATCTTTACTCAGGTGCTTCACCCAACGGAACCGCTGCTGACAGTTGGGCTGTCGAGCGGCCGAGTCGAGTGCTACCGACTTCCGTCTGACGATGGCGAGAGCGACGGCGGCGACGGCGGCGGCGGCGGCGGCGGCAGCGGCAGCAGCGGCAGCAGTATAAAGAAGAAGAAGAAGGGCGGCGAAAAGCAGGTCATCAAGCCAGTTTGGAGCACACGACGACACAAGGGCAGCTGCAGAAGCTTGGTATACGGCGTGGATGGACGATGTGAGTTCTGCAGAAGACACCTTTTCTTGGTTAATCCGGTTGCCTCTGTTTTTGCCATGTTGTTTTTTTCTGACATTTCCCAGCTGTCTACTCGGCAGGATCGGACTGCGTGGTCAAGCAATTTGACCCGGAGACGGGCAAGGTTGCGTCCAAGTTTATGGTGCTGCCGGCGGACGGCAGCGACGGCAGCAGCAGCCTGCGAAGCCGGCCGGCGGACGCGCCGGTGATCATGCACGCGCTGTCGCCGCAGACGCTGCTGCTGGGGACGGACGACGGCTACCTGAGCATTTTCGATGTACGGCAGAACGGCGCGGTCAACCCGGCGCCGGTGCGGACGCACCGGCCGCACGACGACTATGTGACGTCGCTGACGTCGCTGCCGCCGACGTTTGAGGCGGCCGGCAGCTTTCCCAAGCAGTGGGTCAGCACGGGGGCGGGGACGCTGGCGGTGACGGATCTGCGGGCGGGCATTCTGGCGCGGTCGGAGGACCAGGAGACGGAGCTGCTGTGCTCGACGCTGATTCCGTCGGGGCTGGGCCCCAAGAAGCTGCGGCGCAACCCGGTGGTGGTGGTGGGCACGGCCGACGGCGTGCTGACGCTGTGGGACAAGGGCTCGTGGGACGACCAGCAGGACCGCGTGCACGTGCCGACGGGCCACTCGGCGCAGACGGGCCGCCGCAACGAAACCGACAGCCTCGACGCCGTTGTGCGCGTGCCCGAGTCGGTGTCGTGGAGCCACGGCGGCCAGTCGGTGGTGGTGGGCGCCGGCGACGGATACGTCAGCCTCGTCAACCTGCGCAAGCGCGAGGTGCAGCAGACGGTGCTGCACGACGAGAACGAGGGCGTCACGGCCGTCGGCATCGACTGCCACGGCCGCGTGGTCAGCGCCGGCGGCAAGACCATCTGCATCTGGCAAGACAACAGCGATGTGTTGGACAGCGGCGACGAAGACGACGGCGAGAACAGCGATGCAGACTCGGGCGACGACGACGACGACAACGACGACGACAACGACGACGACGGCAGCGGACGCCAGGGCAAACGGGCGGGGACCAAGCGAGCGGCTGCCGACAGCGACAGCGACAGGGATAACAACGATAGCAGCGACTCGGATGGAGATCGGAGGCAGAAGAAGAAGAAGAAGAAGCGCAAGGGAAAGGGCAAGGCAGCCATCAAAAAGCAGCGGGTTTCATTTCCAGGGCTGGACTAAAGCCCCTGTCGTCCTGCCGTCCTGTCGTCCTGTCGTCTTTTCGTCTTTGTCTTTTGTTTCTTCTCCAATATAGCAAGCGAGAGCGTTTCATCATTAAAGCGCACGGGCGAGGGGACCAGCCAAAAGTAACGTCTGGTGCCAGTGCTGCTTTTTGATACTCGATGTAACTCCCCATAGAAAGAAGCACAAACAAAGGGCAGGGGAAAAGTAGAAAACTAGGAAAGAAAATAAATAGAGAAAGAACAGCCATATAAAACCTCTTGAAGTATCATTCGGGCTTCTCTCCTGTCGGGGTCTTGCCCGTCTTTCCTCATCTGGGTCTCTGGCCCACCGTCCGCCAGAACCAGTAGTCTGCTTTTACGCGTCCGGATAGCAGTTCATCTCTGACGGTGCCGCTAAGCCGGTCCACGTCCTCCATGGTCTGGACGTCGCGGAAGCCTCCGGCACTGACGATGCCTTGCAGATACGACAGGATAATGGCGTAGCAGGCGCGCTGGGTGTTGGCAAACACACCGGGGTCGGACCAGCGGTCGGCCACGGCAAAGCGGGTCTGCCGAGTCTCGGCATAGCCAGCGTCACGCAAGACGTCGTGCAGCCCGATAGGGTATCTAAAGAGCGTTAGGGTGGGAGGAGAAAAGCCGGACAGGTGGGACGGAAGAAGGAAGTATTTGGTATGTGACGCGAACAGAGCAGAATCATGAAAGCAGCGCGGAGAAAAGAAAAAAGAAGGGAAAAAGAAAAGAGGAAAAAAGGAAAATTCCCAAAAAGCGAGACTGGCGACAACATACACGTCGCTCTGGCCGCGCGACACGGCAAAGGCCTTCATGGTCTCGATGGTGGTGCCGGCGACGGAGGTCGACGGCGTGGCGGCAAAGTGGGCAATGTCCAGCTCTTCCCAGACCAGCCAGCCGCCGGGGCGGAGCAGCGTTTGCAGATTGGCGGCCAGGGGCGCCCAGTCGGCGGCGCGCAGGGCGAGGAACAGCAGCCGCACATGCACGACGTCGTAGCGGCCCTGCCACTCGGCGGCGAACGGCTCCAGGGCATTCGCCTGGTGCAGCGACACGTTGGGCGGCAGGGCGTGTGGCGGGCGAAACTTGGCGGTGACCAGGTCGAAGCCGTCGAGGCGTGCGGTGGACGGCAGCTGCTGGGCGAGGTCGACCAGCCACACGCCGGTGCCGGTGCTCACGTCGGCCACGCTGGGAGGCCGGAAATGGGTGTCTGTGGCGGCGGCGTCGGCGGCGGAGGTAGAAGCAGTGGTCGTTGCGTCATCTTCGTTGCTACCGGCGGGCAGCGTCTTCAGATAGGTGACAATGTCGGGCGGCAGGACGACGTTGCCCATGAGCGGCACGCAAAGATTGAAGTGGTTCCATTCGAGCCGCTCAATCTCTTCGGACACTTTGATGTCGTCGAGAAAGTAATAGTGACTGGACATTTTTTTCTTTTTCCTCGATGAAAGTTAAAAAGGCTGCGCTTTTCACACGACTCTCTTTTCCTGCTTTCCGTCTTCTTTTCCTCTTGGCGAAGATGAATGCTAAATGCTAAAAGCAGAGCGTTTTTCAACTTCCGTCTACCTTTCTTTTCTCTTTTCTCCTTCTTTTCGTCTTCTTCTCACACTGCACTGCCAACAAATCGCAACCGACACCCCTTGAAAAACAATGCCACCGTTGGCTGACGGCGTGGGCCATGTCTGCTTCTGCAGGCCAGGACTGCCAACGACGAGGTCCAGCCCCATTCTCTCTCTCTCTCTCTCTGTCCCAAGTCGCCATCACCTTGCTGCGGCCACGCTAAGCGAGAGGGTGGGGGGGGTTCGTTCAGCTCCTCCTTCCCTGTCTGGCTTACAGCCGTTGACACTGTTCACGCTTCTGCTCTAGTGTCGAGGGCTCAGACTTTGCGCGAGTTTTCCCATCTTTCGTCTTTCCCTCACGACTTCAAGCCCTCCAACTGCCCGCTTTCTCTTTAACCCCCTTCTCTCTCGCCTGCCCTTTCTTTGGTTGCGTGATTCTTCGCATGCTCGCCTCATGCAATCTTTAGCTCGGCTGCCCGTTCAGGTATCACTGGTTCGCCAGCTTTTTTCGCTTCTGGGCCCGTCTCGCTTGACTCGCCTCTGCCCGACAGCAGGCGCTAAACCCTAAACGAAATAACAACCCACCACTGTATTACAACGTATTACTCGCAAAGGGTCGCCTGTCCTGGTGGGTCGTTCATTGCTGCAACGGCTTCCCGAATGGCAGAACGACGTCTGTGAAAGTATTACGTAGTGCGATGTACTCGTAATCATACTCGTACAACATGACAACTCAGTTGCGGCGTCTCCGTTCTTTCGTCTTCAGGATTGAACTGGTGTGTATTAGTACGACGTAATGGGCCTTCAATACTCATACAGTGGGCTTTGTCATCCGACTCCACTGGGCGGCCCCAACGGCCAAGGGAGATCTTTTAGTGCAGCTTTTGTCACGCCATCCGACGGCGCCGTCTTCCCCGCAATCTCTCGACGACAGACTTGACCAGCAATTTCCCAGAGACAATCGAAAGACGACATGGCGACACCAACCGAAGACGGCGCGCTGCCGTCGTTGCTGTTGTTGCCGGCGCCGCCGGAGCCGGCGACGGCGGCGGCGCTGCGGACGGCCTTTGAGGCGGCGCTGGCGGCGGCCTTGGCGCAGACGCGGGACGCCAGCCGGACGACGAAGCTCCTCGTCGCCGTCGCGGCGCCGTTTCTGAGCGAGGTGGAGGATGATGGTGGCGATGGCGGCGGACAGAAGCCGGGGGAGCTGCAGGCGGGGCCGCCGCCGGAGCCGCAGCCGGGGCAGCAGCACAAGAAGATCAAGGCTCTGGTGTGGCCCGAGGCGCAGGCGCTGCTGGCCGGCCTGTACACGCTGATTGCGGTGCTGTGCGCGCGGCTGGACATTGGCACGGACGTGGGCGGCGGGCCGGGGGCGGTCGACGCACAGGTGGTGCTGGTGGATCACCGCGACGACGACGGAGCCGACGGAGCCGACGGAGCTGCCGGCGACGACGACGGTGCCGGGCGGTGTGCTGCGCCGGCCATCCAGCCCAACAACACCGTGGTGGTCGACTTGGCGTCGTTTGCAGCGGCGTACCATCCGTGGCGGCGCGTCTACTCCGTCGACAGCGAGCCGGGCCGGCGGCTGCTTCGGGCCTACGAGCGCCGGGCCCAGCACGTGCCTCGCCGGCATCGCCAGGTGCTGCCGGTGGGCGGTGCTCTCGCGAGCGACGGCCTGGCCCGCAATCTCGCCGGCAGCCTCGCCACCGGCAGCGGCGCAACCAGCGGCACCATCACGCCGTCGCGCGTCATGCATCTGGCCACGCGCGGCCGCCGCACCGTCTGTCTGGGCGGCACCTTTGACCACCTGCACCCAGGCCACAAGCTGCTGCTGGCGGCCGGCGCCCTGCTGCTGGACGTGCCGGAGCCCTGGACGGCCCCGCCGTGCCGCTACATCATCGGCATCACCGGCGACGAGCTGCTGCGCAACAAAAAGTACGCCGAGCTCGTCCAGCCCTGGACCCTGCGCGCCCGCAACGTCATCGCCGTGCTGGCGTCGCTGCTGGCGCTGTCGTCCGACGGCTGGGGCGGCGACGGCGGTGACGGTGGTGACGGCAGCACGTCAAAGGACAACGAAGCCAACGCCACAACGAGCGGACCAGCGGAGATGGAGATGGAGACGGAGACCAGGACCCATGACCGCACCCACGACGATGACTACGACGCCGCCGCCGCCGCTACCGAGACCGAGACCGACTCGCTAGAAGCAACGTTTCGCAACGGCTCCATTTCCGTCCAGTGCGTCCGCATCCACGACCCCTTTGGCCCGACCATTACCATCCGCGACATGGACTGCCTTGTCGTCTCGGGCGAGACGCGCGCCGGCGGCCGCGCCGTCAACGACAAGCGCGCTGCTCAGGGCTGGCCGCTCCTCGACATCTTCGAGGTCGACGTGCTGAGCGCGCTGGAGGACGGCGACGCCAAGAAAGAGCTCCCAGCCACATCAGCCGCCGCCCAGGGCTTCGAAGCCAAAATCAGCAGCACAGCCATCCGGAAGCAAAAGGCGGAAAACGCAAAGGCCCGGCGAGGCTGAGGATGATTTGTTTGGATACAAAACCGAGGATGAATCATTGTTTTTTGTTCGAATACAAGACTGAGGATGAATCATTGTGTGCTTTGTTTGAATACCAAAAAAAAAAAAAAAATGTACAATTATGGGGAAACTAAAAATGGGTTATGGTCTTCTGTTCTTATTGTCTATCATCCTTGCTACTCATACTGTTGTCTTTAGCTGTTTTCTCGCTCACCTGCGGGCCTTTCGTCCTCTTGCTTTGTTCCCTCGGCTTTCAGAACAGCGACCGAATCCACTCGACCACGTTTTGCATCTTGCACTGGAAACGACTCTTCCTCTTGGTGGATGGCGGCGACGACGACGACGACGACGATGACGACGACGGCGGCGGCGGCACACCGCCCGTTGGGAAACGCACATCGCTCGTAAGCTTTGCCCAGGCAGCGGCACCACGCCGGGCCATGTCCTCTGGGACGGCGGGGTCGCGGTTTGAGAGGTCTCGGTGGTAAACCTCGAAGCTGATCCAGCCGCGATAGCCGAGGCGCTCAAGGAGGCCCGCGGCCATGATGCGCAGAGGCAAGCTGCCGCCGCGGGCGGTCTCGCCGTAGAAGAGGCGGCAGTTGCGCGACCAGGTCATGCAGGGGTGCTGGTCGGGGTCGAAGAACGGGTGGCCGGGCACCAGCGGGTCCTCCAGCATCTCGGCGTCGGCCAGCTGCAGCAAAAAGACCCTGTCGACGGGCACGGCGGCGACCAGCGCGTCCATCTGGGCCTGGATGGCCTGGATGGCCTCGGCCGGCCGGGGCACAAGCCCGAGCTTGGCCGTGGGGTCGGCGTAGTTCGTGCCGGCACTGCTGGCGGCCAGATTGAAGGTGTCGAGACAGACGCCGAGGTTGTGCCGGCCGGCCCGCCGCACCACCTCCCAGCCGGCCGCCCAGTCGCTCACATGGGTGCCCCAGGCGAGCGCCTCGTAGCACAGACGCACCGGCGGCTCACAGGCAGCCGCCAGGTCGGCGGCCGCGCGCAGATCGCCGGCCATGGCGTCGACGTCGGCCGTCAGCCGGCTCGCCGGCAGGAAATTCGACGGGATCAGAATCAGGTCGGTGCGCAGCCGCCCCGCCAGGCGGCACCACAGCCGCAGCTGCTCCAGACGCGCCTTCTGGCCCTCGCGGCTGGCCAGGCCCTCAAAGTTGCGCAACGGCTGCAGACAGACCACGGACAGCTGCCGCTCCGCACACATGTCGCCCACCTTGCTCGCCGCGCGCATCAGCCGGCTGTCTGTTGTTATTGCTGTTGTTGTTGTGCTGTGCGCCCCATCGCTGTCGGGAGGGCTGGCCGGCTGTGTGCTGTCTGGAGAACTGGCCGGCAGTGTCTGGGCCACGTACTCAATGTCTTCAAAAAACATCTCGACGCCCTGGTATCCGTGCTTGCGAGCCATGTCCAGGCGATGCGCCAGCGAGTGTCCGGCGGCGCTGCGGCCCAGCGACATGGAGCTGATGGCCAGCGAGCACGGGCGAGTGCTGGCCGTGCCTGTGCTATCGTCCATGGCGACGGATGGAAAGTCGAACATGGCTTTGCTGAGGGGTTTGCGTGTTCACAGAAAAGACAGGAGATCCGGCTCGGCTGGAGCCTTTTAAGATAAACACGGACGAACCCAATGAAAAAGTGTGATAGCCAACACATAAATAATAGACAGCTCTGGAAAAACAAAAAATATAAAAGAGGCCCGTCCAGACTGGTTCGCTTTTTGTGAAAAAAAGCAGAGGCCTTCATTCTGTATCTTTATATTCCCACCAAGTCTACAATGGCAGAAACACAAAGGCACACATGCGGAACTTCACTTTGGGCTACGGTCGTCCCACGAAACAAGGAAGGCGCACGGCGCCTGGCAGATAGACACAGCAACATGCAGCATGGCAGCTGGCGCCTGCCTTCCACAACAGACTGTGGCAGGGGCGGCCCACAGGCAGGAAGCATCAAGAGCAGGAGCACAAACAGGCAAGAGCGAGCTGCCGTCGCAAAAAAAAACAACGGCACATTAAATAATGACCACAATCGCCGCTGCAGCTTTTGCTTTGTGCAATGCTGCACATTCTCATGTCAAAAAAAGACTTCGTCGGCAGCGGCGGACTCGCGTTCCGGAGAGACATGCAGAAAACAAGACGAAAGAGAAGAAGCACAGCATGAACACCGGCAGCATGCTACCTTGCACAACATTATCATCACTCTATTGCCTCATGCGTTGTACAGCCAATGAAGCAAGCTTGACATGACGCCCTTGATTAGGTTGGGAGGGGAAGAAAAGAAAAAGAAGTGCAATGACATTCTTGCTCGAAAAAAACTGACGAAGAATCAAGCAAGAGGCATGGGATAAGCTTCCTCGCAGCTACTTCAGTTACTTATACAGACTTGACGAAAGCTGGGCCCGTTTCCCACTGCAGCAGCGTCCTTCTCGGCGATTTTAGCGCAGCCGATTTGTGGATTTGCCAAACCGCTTTGCTTGGTCCGGCGTTTGTGTTTTGGCTCTCGACTCTTCTCACGGCATGCCGATGCAATGACAAATGCAGGTGCCGATGCGACGCTCACGCGGGTCGGTTTGCCCTGCCATCTTCTGTGGATGAGATACCTGCCCTGTCTTATCTTTCGGGCCGCCACTCCTCCTGCTCTTTGTTTTTCCCTTTCTTCCTTTTCTTTTCATTTTTACCCTGTTTCGTCTCTGTCGACTTTTTCCGCTTTTTTGCCTTTCCCTCTCCAACACATGACAATATAGTTGGTTTCCGCCATGGCCCAATCCGCCATTCCTCCTCTCAAGACCCTTACTCTGGCCGAGGTGGCCGCCGGCCTGGACAGCGGCTCTTTTACCGCTGAGCAGCTGGTGCAGGCGCACTTGGACCAGATCCAGCGCTTCGACAGCCACCTGCATGCAGTGCTGCAGTTGAACCCCAATGCCCTCGCCATCGCCCGAGACCTCGACGACGAACTACAGCGCTCCGGCCGGCGAAGGTGGGTTTTTGCTCTTTTCGCTCTGTTGCTGTTGCCTGCTGCCTGTCTGCCTGTCTAACAATGCAAACAGCCTCCTGCACGGCGTGCCCGTCCTGGTCAAAGACAACGTGGTGACCCACGAACCAGGGCTCGAGGCGACGGCTGGGTCGCTGGCTCTGGTAGGTGCCAAACCTGCACGTGAGAGCCCTGTAGCGACGCGGCTGCGCGAGGCCGGCTGCGTGCTGCTGGGCACGGCCAACTGCTCCGAGTGGGCCAATTTTCGCTCGAGCCCGTCCGACAGCGGGTGGAGCGCCCGCGGCGGCCAGACGTTTGCTGCATACCACGAGCGCCAGGACCCCTCTGGAAGCAGCAGCGGCTCTGGCGTGGCCGTCGACATGGGCTTCTGCGTGCTCGCCGTCGGCACCGAGACGTCTGGCAGCATCATCATGCCCGCTTCGCAAAACAACATTGTCGGCCTCAAGCCGACAACGGGCCTCGTCTCTCGCAGTGCCATCATCCCCATCTCGCCCCAGCAAGACACCGCCGGCCCCATGGCCCGCACCGTCGTTGATGCCGCTACCATGCTGAGCGTCATGGCCGGTCGGGACCCGCAAGACGCCAAGACCGCCGAAATCCCCTTTGACGCCATCCCGGATTACCGTGCCGCCGCCCGCTCGGCGCCGCTGCCGCCGCTGCGTCTGGGCATTCCCCGCAACTCCTTCGACGACGTGAAACCGGAGGTGCTGGCCGCCTTTGAGGATCGAGTCGTGGCGCCTCTTCGCAGCCGCTGCCAGGGCCGCATCACCATCGTCGACGTGGCATTCGCCGGCCTCGAGCGCTTCCGCGCCTTGAGCTCCACCGAGACGACCAACTACATGGCCGGCGAGTTCCACGACGCACTGCCGGCTTACCTAGCCACGCTGGTAACGAATCCGCAGCACATTGGTGGCTTTGAGGCGCTCTGCGCCTTTACCAAGGCGACTCCGGGCGAGGAGTATGGAGAGGAGCCAGTTGGCGAACGCGGTGGCAAGGACGCCGGAGACAACGAAAAAGCCAGCACTGCCAGCACGGCCGAAACGACCGAAACAGCCTTCCCTCGCCGTAACATTCTGCGGCTGGAGCAATCACTGAGGATAACGCGAGACTCTGCTGATTTTGCTGCTGCGCGCGACAACGCAGCTTACTTTGCGGGGGCTGGTGGCATCCAGGGCGCTCTGGATGGCGATGGCCCTGAAAGTGCCGTCGATGCGCTGCTGCTCCCGACCAGCGCCGGTGCTGCCAACTACTTTGCCGCTTGCGAGGGCCATCCAATGATCACCATTCCTCTAGGATATCACGATGCCGACACGCCGGTCAAGATGAACAAAACCGGCCGACTCGTCAGTGTTGGGCCTAATACTCCGTGAGTTTTTTTTCCAGTCAAAACTCGCCTTCTTTTGATTTTTCTTGCTCTGCATTGCTTTGCCCGTTACTTGTGTACTGACAGTACAGGTTCGGTGTTTCCATCATCGGCCGCAAGTACAGCGAAGCAGCGCTGCTGCCAATCTGCACGGCTATCGAAGAGCTCACACATACAAGAGACGCAGCAGAAGCCACGAGACTCGATCACCTTCGCAACTGATCACTTAAAAACGACTGCTCTGTAAAGAAGTTTAAATTCGACGAGAAGAAGCAAATGGAGAAAAAAAAAAGCCAGAATCTGTTCGTCAACCTAAAAAAGCCCAACACTGCCTAAAGAGTCCGCACAAATACATCAGACAACCTAGCACAGGAAGTCGTTTGAAAACACAAGAACAGCAACATAGAGAGGTTAATACACCAAGCCACACACAAAGATCAAAAGAGGCCGTTATCCCAACACACTTCATACATGGAACAATTATCGTAAACTACATGACCGCCAACGCCACGAGACGTCCCATTTGAGTCTCATTTTCGAGTCTCTTCCGTTTTTGTTCCTCGCTTAGGTGTGGCCAACGAGACCGGGCTGCGGTGCGTTGTCGGGGTTGGTGTCGGTGCCGGCGAAGCCGAGTGCTGCGTTCCATGCGTTGGCCGTGGTGACATCCTTGGTGCCGAGCGCCTTAATTTGGTCTTTGGCGGCCTCGCAGGCGCTCTTGGCGGCGTCGTTGGCTTCGCAGACATTGCCCAACTGGTCGCAAATGCGGTTGGTGATGATGTTGGGGTTGAGCGCCTCCTGCTGGCCCTTGTTGACGAGCGGGTCGATGGCCTGAAAAGTGAACTCGGTCTCTTTGCGGCCGTTGAGCCCAGCCTCGAACTTGATGGTTGGCACGCACAGCCCAAAGTCCAGTCCGGCAATGGTCGACTGCTGCACGCCGTTGACAACTGGCCCTGCAGCGCCCGAGGCCGTCGCCGCACCTGCCGCACCCACGGCACCGGCGGCACCGGCGGCACTGGCGGCAGCGGCAGCGCTCGCTGCTGCAGCGGCTGATGATGATGCGGCGGATGCTGCTGCGGCGGATGCTGCGGCCGCAGCAGAAGACGCAGCCGCAGATGCCTTGCCCGCACCCGAAGCCGATGCCACGCCAGCCGGGGCAGCTCCGGTGGAGCCGTCTGAGCCCTGCGTGGTGAAGTTGGTGAAGCCATTGGCGGCGGCGACATCGGCAACGCTCAGGCCGGCAGCACTAAAGGGCGTCTTCACCGACAGCGCCGAGTTTGCGTTCTCCACGCTGGCACCGCCCACAGATGGATCCACCAGCGGCACAATGCCACGCAGCTCTTCCGTCGCCGGCAGCGAGGCATCAGAGCAAAGCGCCGGAATCGCCACGGCAAAAGGGTTGAAGTTCTTTTCGGCCGCCACGACACCAATCGCTGCAGCAATCACGTCGGGCGTGTTGCCCAGCTGGGTGACAATGTCGTCGGCCAGGGAGAGCTGACGGTCAGCATGAATGCATGCGGCAGAAAAGGCAAACAAACAAGCAAAAAAAAAAAAAAACCCAATCATTAAAACGTACCTTGGCACAAGCATTGGCGCCTGCAAGGAGGACTCCAGGAACTTGGCCCGAGAGAGTGCCGGCCGCACCTGGTGCACCGCGGTTGGACAGAGCCGCAACGGCAGATACGGGGACCTGCTCCTGGCCGAAGCGAGCCTCGGCATACGCCAGAAGCGCAGAAAGAATGAAGGCTTTGGGAGACATTGTCGCCAAAGTTTATGAGTTCTTTTTTTTTTAATGAAAGGCGTGAGGGAAATACAGACAAGAAAAAGAAAGGCCGATCTCGCAGCGAATTCCTGAAAAGACTGTAGATTGGGAACAGAGCTATGAGAAGCAGAGAAGAAAAAAGATTGGTGTTGGTTCACAGAACCACAAAGAGAATGGCAAAAAAAAATGAAAAGCAAGCAAAAAAAGGACGGACAAAAAAAGAGAGGACGACTTTTTTTCAATTTAACTCTGTATGATGACAAGCCGAAAATAAAAAGAGAGAGAGAAAACGAAAAAGAGGAAAGAGAGAGAAGGTCCAAAGGGCCAAACTTGCACATGGTCGGTCCGGGTAAACGGTGTCTGTATATATAGAGATTGACAACGATGCGAGCCATGATAAGCCGGCTTCAAAGCAAAGATGAACAACGACACAGAAAAACCGAGACATGCCAAGCGTGGGCAAGACGGCGAGGAGGAGAAGAGCAACCGACGAGCCGTCTGGTGAATGGCGATCAAACCAGCATGGCTTTTTGGGACGACGAAAGACGAAAAAAGACAAAGCACATCCCTTTCAAGCAGGAGGAGTGTCGGCCAGGGGGAAGGGGATGATGCCTTTTTTACTTTTCCATAATGCAAAAGTGGTACAAAAGTGCATATTGACACTGATGCGACAAAAAAAAAACTACAATGCACAATGCAAGGATGGGCGAGGAGCCTGACTTTGTCTCCGGTGGCCATGGTGGAGATGTGGCCTCTCAAACTCGAGAAAGCAGCGTTTTCTTACAGCGGATCGTAAGGGTGTTTCGGCAAGCTAGAACAATCTGTAAGTGGAGTTGGTGGCTACGAAGAACAACTGTATTACGGAGTACTCCGTACAGGACCAATTGTTGGCGCGACCCTATTTTCTTTCAAGTAGGAGAGCCAGCGCACGGTGGCGAAGGAGCGGGCAGAAGGACAGAGGTGAAAGAGCACGCAGAAGCACAGAGACGTTCAGAAGCCTTGGCAGGCCAAGGTGAACAGGGCCATAGGAAAGAAGAGAAGCCGAGCCCCGTGTCCGTCTGGGCCCTTTGTGTCGAGACTGTTGTGTATGGATATGTTGTATGGAATATGTGCATAAGGCCAGCCATCATGCACGTGCATGTTGTGCGTTTGTGTGCGTATGGCGTGAGATGCAAATGTGTTTTATGTGTATGAATGGAGAGAGAACTATGCGAGAATGCGGTGACGGTGACAAGAGTGGCAAGCAATGTCGGGGCACGGTTGGGATACGGAGTAAATAACAGGACGGAGTAAAACAGCGTATGTCGTAATATTACAGAGTCTATAACAGCCAAGAGAATGAAGCAACCTCAACCGAGACGTAGGGAGATGTGGGAAGACACGGAGCGGATGGGTCAAAACACTGATGACAACAATCAGGGGGGGGAGGGGGGGGGGGGGGGTAAAGAAATCGAGAAACAAAAAAGAGGAACAAAAAAAAAAAAAAAGGGCAAGAAATACAAAAGGCCACCAAGCAGCGGAAAGATGTCGTTCCGACGGGGCCGAGGGAATTAGGAGAATGAGAGAAGGAGGGTTGAGAAAAGAAAGAAAAGAAAGAAAAGAATAAAGCCCTCCTACGAGGCGAAGCAATATCTTCACCATACCTAAGCATGCTTTGGGATAGAAATAGCAGTGAACAGTTCTCATAAACTAAAAGCGAATAGGCCGTCGACAGCGAAGACGAAACGGCACAAACCCGTAAACAAGTGAGACAGAAGGAGAAAAGACAGAAGCAAGATTGAACCGGCCGTCTTCTCTTTTGCCGTTTTCCTGCTTGTCAGAGGCTGCTCCAGAAAAAAAAAAAAAAAAAAAAAGAAAAAAAAATTACCCATAACCACTGCCTTTTTCGCATCACAGATTTCCATGTCGGCTCGCGGAGCGAGAGATGGGAAAAGTGCCGATGTGTTACATTCAGCATCTCTGGGGTTTATGCTACGTCGTAGATGAGATAAGACCGTCTACGACATGGTGGGCAAAAAAGAAAAAGTACGGAGTCGTAGAGAGCCAAATGAACTTCCCCGCCCAGCACGGGCTGTCGTAATACGGAGTGGTTACAGCTCGATCTGCGCGATCAAACAGCATGCTGAGACGAATACGAGACGACGCCGCAAAGCAGCAAACCAGACGGCCAACGAATACGGACAGACTGGCAATTGGTTGGATGGAAACTCGGCCCCAACCACGCAATAAATACGAGTAAATATACGAGCACGTCTTATATATAACATGTATAACGAAAAAAAGACAAAGAAGCAGGGAAAAAAACAAACACCAGCCTCAGGCTTGAAAGGCGTCATCAAGTGGAAGGCGGTTGAGACCGAAACATGGTCAACGCAATCTTTCAGGCATCCGAGCAGAGGACCAAGGCCACATGAGAGCTGTGGTTGAGCGACGCAAATGAGAAAAGGCTGTAATATTATACACAAACGTTACTCGTGTCACGAGGCTCATCTGATTCGGGGTGTCTTTGGCGGTGTTTCTATCCTTTCTCCGTTTTTCGGCCCCTTGTCAGTCCTAGAAACGGTTCTCTGTATCACCAGGGAAAAAATCAGAGCTATAAGGGAAAAAAAAAAAAAAAAAGCTAAAACAGGTTCGAGTCGAGACGTGGAATCTGCACCTCCCACCCTTTATTCGTCTCCCCATAATCCCAACTCTGACTTTTTTTCCTTACCCTCTTTTCAGATTTGCCCATTGTCTCTGCCTGTACTCCGGACGGAGTCTCTTGCAGTAACACCTTCCACCCGAGCCCTGTAGTTTTGCCTTACCCCTCCCGTCCACGTCGGCAAACTGCAAGAGACGGGGTGTGTGTCCCCCAGCTTCGTCTGATCTAGAATTTTTCCACTTTCGAGGGCCTTGGTCATTAGGCGAATTGGGGATATTGGACCCCAGAGCAAATGCAAAGTCATGAATGTCGCATTTCGACAAAAAAAAAAAAAATAAATAAAATAAAATTAACACAACAAAACGACACATATTATCACCTAAAGAAAATGCTGTGCTACGTTTATTTGTCCATAGGGGCAAGCCCATGCCATGAAATGCAAAGTACACAGTTCTCTCTTTTGCCTTTTCTGCCCCCCGTTTTCACGTTGCTCGACAGTATGACCAAGACCAACACATAGCCAAAGACAAAAGAAATCAAAAAAAGAAAGAAAGAAAGAAGGAAAGGAAGGAAGGAAGAAAGAAAGAAAGAAAAAAACAGGGCTCTACAGGTTTTTGATCTCGAAGCGTTTCCGCAGATACTCGCCGTACCTCAAGATGAGAAAAGGCGCTGGAACCATGGCCAAGGCAATGAAGGCGAGCAAGCTGTTGCCCCAGCCCATGCCCAGCTTGTCGTACATCTGCAGGCCACAGAGCGGCAGGACGGCGCCGACAATGGAGCGGATCACCGTGTTGGCGGCTAGAGCCGACGCAGCATAGACGGTAAAGGCATCGACCAGATACAGCTGGAGGCCCATGAAGATGCTGCCGGGGTTAGCGTGACGAGGAAAAAGGAGCCAGGGACACAAAAAGTTGCAGACAAAAAATTGCACACAAAAAGCGGCACACAAAAGCCGCAGCGACGACGTACATGAGATTGCCAAAGCCAATGAGGACCATGCCGATGATGGGGGCGATCCAGTGCTTGTGGTACTGGGCGGTCCAGCCGTAGATGAAGAAGCCGATGGGCAGGATGATGGCGCCGACGGGAATGGGCTGCAGGCGGTACTCGGGCTTCATGCCCTGGCCCTCTAGGGCGGCCATTTTCTTCATGTGGCGGTCGGACATGACGCTGAAGTAGGCCATGCCGACCATGGAGCCGACGCCGAGGCCGAGGAAGACGAGGCCGACGGTGTTGGTGGAGAAGTGGTAGTTTTTCTCGAAGAGCTCGGTGATGGAGGTGAACATGATGTAGAGGTAGCCGTAGATGATGGAGATGTAAAAGGCAAAGATGGCCGAGATGGGCGAGCGCACGAGCATCTTGAGCGGGCGCACAATGCCGCGGGCAAAGTAGTCGCGCGGGCTCAGGCCAATGTCGAGCTTGCTGCGCAGCAGCGGGTTGCCGGTCTCGCGCTGCAGGCGCTTGACCTTGCGCTTGAGAATGACAGGCGCAAACGACTCGCGCATCAGCAGCAGCAGCACCACGTCGATGAAGCCGCTCAGAATGGCAATCAGCCAGAACACCCAGCGCCAGCCCTTGGCGCTGGCCAGGAAGCCGCCGGCCACGGGGCCGATGATGGGGCCCAGCAGCGGCCCGACCGAGAACATGGACATGGCCAGCCCGCGCCGCTCCTGGGACACCATGTCGGCAATGGAGCCGCCGCCGTTTGTCAGCGGGCACGAGCCAAAGACGCCGCTGAAGAAGCGGAAGACGATGAGCGCGTTGAGCGACGGCGCCTTGGCGCACCCAATCACAAAGGCCAGGAAGCCGGCGTTGCAGATGTGGTAGATGACGACGCGGCCGTAGATCTCCGACAGGGGGGCAATGAGCAGCGGGCCAAAGGCAAACTGGCCGGTCAGAAGAGAGAAAAAAAACAAAAAAACAAAAAAAAAAAAACAACTAAACAACTCGCTTACCCCCAGAACATAGACAGAAACGACAAAAGCTGCGAGCGTGTTGCTACGGCTGTGGAACTCGGCCATCAATTCGGGCACGCCGGGCGCAAAAATGGCTGTCATCGTTAGTTTGACACAGAACACAGCAAGACAGACGGCAGGGCAGGCAAAAGACTGCCCACGCTGCCCACACGGCCCACACGGCCTAGTAACACAACCACGTACAGGATGCCAGCGGCGTGATGAATGTCAGCAAGCTGATCAGCGCGCAGTTGAGCGTCTTGATCCAGAGGGGCCAGTTGTACGGGTTTTTGGGGTCGTCGGGCCCGTCCCACCAGACGACGTTTTCGTCGTCGTCGTCAAACGCGTCGTCGTCGCCGTCGCCGCCGCCTTTGCCGTCGCCCTCTTTCTCGACGTCTGCCGTACCTGCCGGGCCGCCTCGGCTGACGGGGCGGCTGGCCTGGCTCGCCCGGCTGCCAATGCGGGCCAGCGAATTGCGGCGCTGCTCGGCAATGGAGTGGCGCCGTCTGCGCTCGCCGTCCTCGTCCACCACATAGCCAATGGCCGACGGGATATCGGCGTCGTGGCCCTCGTCAATGGCCTGCTCGATCTCCCGCGAGCGCAGCCGCTCCAGCTCGGTCTCCTTGTCGAGCGCTGCACCACCGCCGTGCGCCGTATCAGCCCCTCTGTCTTTTTCCTCTTTTGCCTCTTTTGCCTCTTCTGCCGGCCGCGTTTCCGTCTTTGGCTCGGCCGTTTCCAGCGCCTTTTCCGCCGGCCCGTCGTCTGCTTCTGCAGCTGCCGGCGCTGCCGCTACAGCGGCTGGTGCCGTTGCCGTCGTCATCGCCGGTGCTGCACTGGTCGAGCCGGACTCGGCATCCAACGCCGTGGATGTGGTGCTGGCGGCGCTCGCCATGGCGCGGCGCACAGTAAATGCGCGTCTGCTGCTGCTTCTGTACTACTGCAAACGAGAGTCATTGTGTCAATTTCAAACCAGACGTGATCGCTGTAGCAACTGGTGACGACGGGCTGTGGCCTTCTTGGGGGGTCGTCGGGAGCTTCAGATGCTAAGTGGAGGTTGTAGGTCGGGGGCCATTTACCCGCTTAAAGTATGGAGCAACACAAAACATACACTTTTAGGAGGATTCCAGAAACCCGGTTCGACTAGCTAGGCAGCTAGGAATGTCAGAACCTTGATTGCGGGTAATCTATCTGACGTGAGACTGAGACGGCCGCAAGTCTTTACACGAGCATTCATACAGCGCCTTCGTCAATCGACACGATCTCACGTGAAGCCTTGGTGAGAGCTCAATGACGGGCGAAGAAAAAAAACAAAAGCTGTTGTGCCAATGGAACAAAAATGGAGGCGAATTGAACGATAGCAATGAGAGAGAAGAAGAAAACTGGGAATTCGAGTCCAACAAGGCAAAATGGGTATTATGAAGTTAAATTTCAAAAAAAAAATACAAAAAACTACAAAAAGAATCACCCCGACACGCACAAGGAGAAGTTGAAAAAAAATCGTGGGTTTGGGGCACGCGAAAGTCTGAAAGAAACAGACGGCTTAATATGGGGTAAGAAGCTTAAAAACAAAAAAGGCCGCCAAAAAATGTACGATAGAGTCACGAAACTTTTTTAGCTCCTCTCAACGGCTGTCATTTCCCCCCATTTGAGGGCCGTCCCAAAAGAGTATGGGGTACTAGTGCCTGTTCGGAGAAGAATAGGTCGCTTTGGCGGCTATGGTCCTCTCTCTCTGGCCTGGCTGAGAGTGCCGGTAGCCGGGACCACCTGCCATGATGGGCGGAGCCAAAATACTCTTGCAAGAGCACCTGCTGGTAGAACTCCACCGAAATTCATCCTATCTGGTCGGGTCACTCCACCCGCAGGCAAACAGGACATGCAAACAGGCCAGAGAGGCGAGAGAGGCGAGAGAGAGAGAGGTGAGAGAAAGAGAGAGAGAGCGAGAGAGCGAGGGAGAAAGCCCTGGAACAAGGAGGAAAAAAACGACGTAACACTGCGGACGGAGCAACAATACGTGCTGTAATAATGCGCTGCTGACGCGTTGCAGTTAAAACGGCGCTGATGAAGTAGCGAGCGCAGGCTTGACGGCCCGGCAATTGGGATTTTACTTGTTCCTTCCCCCTCAGACTTTCTGGGGAGTTTGCCGATGAATAAATAATCCGTCGCAGAGACGGGAAAGGGGAGCCGGTGATTGGAAAGGTTTACGAGCAAAAGTGCTGTCGTCGGATGTGTATCCAAAATATGCAGTCGCGGGAAGGAACGCCCAAGAGCGAGAGCAAGACAAGTGGGTCGCAATACCGCTAAACCCGTGCCATGTGATGATGTGCCTGCCAAGGGTGGACATTGAATTCGCAGCACGGAATCTTGATGGACTCCGAACCCCGGCGTCTGAGTACTCGCGGAGTTATGCTCGGAATTACACCCTAACGTTGGATCGCTAATTATGCTACAGAATATCGTTTTCAAATGGCATTGAGATTGTATCAGCTCTATCAGAGTACGGAGTACAGCTAGGCTATGCTTTTATGTAAAAAAATAAAAACACCCGCTCTATAGCAAGTATAAAAATTTCCCATTTGTTTCTTTAAATGCTCGTATATCCCTTTCTTGCGATCCTCCTCTTCCTGTTGCCTCGAGTGTCGTTGCCTCGATCGTCGTCATATATGGTCTTGGCGGATGCGGTCTAATGAGTGGTCTAATGAGTGGTGTTTTACTGAGAGCTGTGAGAGTCTGCCGCTTGGTAGTGCAGCGTGGTCGGGTCGGGGTCTGGTCTGGTCTGGTTCTGGCATTGTTGTCCTTGCACGCACCCACGCCTCGGCCATGGCCCTCCATCAAGGCCTCCATTATGGCTTCTGGGCCGCCGCCACCACGTCGACCCAGATGGGCGGCCGGGTGCGGCGTTCGGCGCTGACGATTTCGGCATCCAAGCCGAAGCGCAGCAGGTCGGTCTCGGAGGCCCACTCGGCCGTGGCCATGATGCCGACGGGCACCTTTTCGCGGGGGTCGTTGATGGTGGCGACGGCGCCGGCGTCGGGCTGGCCGACGGGCACGACATAGCCGGCAGGCACGCTGAGCGAGGGCAGGCCGCAGTAGTTGGCCAGCCAGGTGTACTCCATGGTGCGCAGGGTGGTGTCGCCGTCGCTCAGGCCCCAGCGCAGCTCGCTGTCGGTGCGGACGGGCCAGCCGGCACAGCTGGTGGTGGGCGTGACGATCAGCAGGCCGGGGTGCTCGCGGAAGAGGTAGGCCAGGTGCTGGACGAGGGCGCGGCGCAGCTTCTGGGCCAGCATGAAGTCGGTGGCGGGCGTGGTGCGGCCCAGGGCCAGCAGGATGCGGCTGGTGGGCGTCAGGTTGCCGTACTGCGGCAGCAGCGTGGCGGCGTCCGTCAGCACGGTCAGCGCGTGCGCGGTCTGGCCCTCGGGCAAGAAGGGGATCTCGATGGGCACCGTGCGGTAGCCGTGGTTCTGCACCAGCGCGGCGATGAAGCTGCGGCACAGATCCTGGACGCCGGCATCGGCCCGTGCGAACCAGGCGCCGGGGATGCCCAGCAGGCGCGGCGTGTCGGCGGAGGGCGGCGGCAGCATGGCCGGGAAGGCCGGGCGCGAGCGGTCGAGCAAGAACGACGGCGGCGGCACCGGCGGGAAGGGCGACGTGGCGTGCGGCTGGCCGATGACGGCGTAGACGGCGGCCAGCGTGCGCATGTCGGCGGCCAGCGGGCCCAGACAGGCACACGTGATGCAGTGGTTCTGGCCGGGCTTGCAGGAGACGCGGCCGTGCGTCGGCTTGAGCCCGAACACGGAGCAGAACCCGGCCGGGATGCGCACGCTGCCGCCGCCGTCGCTGCCCAGCGCAAACGGCAGCAGGCCGGCGCCCACGGCGTAGCCCGGGCCCGACGAGCTGCCGCCGGTGTAGTAGCGCGGGTGGAACGGGTTCGGCGGCGTCCCGTGGACCGGGTTGTTGCCCGGCGTGTCCAGCCCGAACTCGACCATGTGCAGCTTGCCCAGCACCACACAGCCGGCCTCCTCCAGCTTGCGCACGCACCACGACGTGTTCGTGCCGTCGGCGCCCTCCACAAACTGGCCCGTGTAGTCGTTGCGCGACCCCAGGCTCGTCACGTACCCGTCCATGTCGTACTCGTCCTTGACCGCCGTCGGCACCCCGTCCAGCACCCCCAGCGGCTGCTTGTTGCGGTACCGCAGCGTCGACGCCTCCGCCGCCCGCATCACCAGGTCCTCTTTGGTCTCGAACCACGCCGCCGCGTGTGGCCCGGCCTCGGCCCCGCCGCTGCCGCTCTTCCGGATCAGCGGAAGCAGCGCCGCCGCCACCGCCGTCGGCGTCAGCTTGCCCGACAGGTACATCTCGTGGTAGTCAAACGCCGAGTAGTACCGCGTCTGCGGGAACTTGTCCGCCGGCGACGGCGGCAGCGATGGCGGCAGCGACAGGTCCAGACACGGCGGCGCCCCCTGACCGTCCCGGCTGTCGCTGCCGCCGTCAGTGCTGCTGCTGCTGCCGCCGCCTTCCTCCGCCAACGGAACTATCGTCGGCTCGAAGAACGGCTCGTAGTCTTCGATCAAGAACCGGATCTTCCGGAGTTTGGCGAACCCGGCAGTGTGCCACACAACATGCCGAACAACGCCAACCCATTCCATACTGTCGGTCAAGTCAGACGAGGGGGGGGGACAGAGAGAGAGCAGAGAAACACCAAAGAATAAGGCGCACACTCAGCATCTCAAGATCGAAAACTGGGAAAACACACTCACATCAAAGCGCAGACCACAATGATGGGGCCGCGCAAAAAAGGGCTTGGCTCGTCATGGGTGGTATACGGCACAGCAGGCCTGGGGTTGGACACGTTAGATTTTGTGTATGAACTCTGTGGCCCCACAGACAAAAAGAGAGCCTCGTGTCCCATTCGAGCCATTTTGAATGGCCGTCTTTATTGACGGGTGTAAAGAGTTCCGTAAACTTACCCTTTGAGAGGCTCTGGGTAGTTGAAATACCCCCGGCGTCTGCTGTCGGGATCCATGGCTAGGGTAAACGAGTGTGCGGGAAAGGTGACGTTCACATGCCAAAGTGGGCAGGGCAGGCTGTCACAAGCAGGACGACAAAGCTGAAATTAGAGGCTGGGGTATACAACAGGTGCAAAGTAAAAAAAAAGTCACGAATGCTGCAAAAGGCAAACCGAAAAGTGAAATTCGACAAATACTGGCAGCGCAAAAAAAAAAAAAAAGAAATAGGTGTGAGAGGAACAGGGAAAAGATAAACAAAAAATGAAAGAAAACGAGATTGTGTTCTGGCAGTGGCAAAATATGTCAGCTGCTACTTAACTGTTGGTGGTTTTAAAGGGAAATAACTTTAAAATTAGAGAGGGGGGGGCGGCTGTCTCCTTTTCGGGCTTTATAGGGCTTGAGAGTTGGGAAGGGGAAAGGAGTGCTAAAAGTGGAACTTTTTTTCAGAGGGCGCTTTAGCTATCAGTCTCTGTGGCAAGCTTGAAACAAATAGACGGGAATAAAACACACGGAGAGAGAGAGGAGAGAGAAAGAGAGACACAGAGAGGGAGAGAGCAGGGTGCCCGGAACAAAAAGGCAAAGACAGAAAAGAGGAGAGGGCAGAGGGGAGAGGGGAGAGAAAGACACAGGCTGGAGATTTAAATGTTCGGCTGGCCCACTGCACACTATCAGGACCTTGGTTTTTTCCGAGGTGATGCTTTATATAATCTTTTTCCCAGCATGCTTTTCGATCGGGAGCTTTGACGCGAAGAGCTCAAGAGATCGGCGCCACGGAAGTGTCGGGAATGCTGGTCGCATTTTTTGGCTGCCTTTTCTTAGTTCTGGGTCACTGTGGGTGGTTTGCTATGAGCTGTTCATCATTTTTTTTTTCTTTTTTTTTCCTTTTTTTCCTTCTTATTGGTGCTTGTTGAAGCTTGCCTGCAGAGCCTCTTCACCGCTCCGGATCTGGCTCGCTTAAGACGGCAATGATAGCTGGTTCTGCCACATAGCATTTCTGCTGCGTCGCAGATGCCGCCATACGGCCCCTCCAACTGCGGGAGTACAAGCAGTTGTCTTGCTCTCCACAGCGCCAAAAGACACCATTGTATTCTTGGCTGCCTTATCGCAATGCCGGATCTGCCGGGCCTTCCGCGAGCCTGCCTGTCCAGCCCTTCCACTACCAGGGCAAGAGCAGAGCAGCTCCTCCTGCCCTGCGAGAACAGCTCTTGCCAGGCTGACGGTACGAATGTATTACTCGTATACTGTATTAGAACACGCATGTTATGGCAGGCGCTAAAGAATTGCAGCAGTGTCACTGTACTCTGTATACTCGTGGACGAGATCGTTTTCGGTGCGCGACGCATCGTCCCCCGTGCTCTGTCCATTGCGTATCGATAAGAAAAGTGACGTCGTTTTGGCTTTGGAGCTTCAAGGCTATGACGGCCGCATTGGAGGACCCAACATTAAAATGGTCCGTGCACGATGGGTTGGTTTTGCGCAGCCCCTCTCATACAAGCACAAATTCAGCCGGGATTGCAAAAAACTTCACTTCTTCGTTTGCTGTGTGGCAGAAGAGCACTCAAACAACACACACACACACACACACACAACACACACACAAACAGAAAGAGAGACACAAACGCAGATACAAACACGCACAGAAGCACACACACAAATCAAGTGTGCAGAGAGCTATTTGACGAGACATGGAACCACAAACAGCCGATACGTGCATCACAGGTATATCTTTCGCATCAACAGCTCGCTCCCGCCTCTCGTCAAGACGGAAGCAACTTGACAAAAGCACCATTCAGAGCCTTAAGGACCGTCTGTTTTTGCCATGACAGCCGCAAAGGAAGATTCTCTAGCTCTCAGAAGTAGCGAAAAGGATGAATTAATTGTGGGTTGTTTCTCTCTCGTTCCTGGGTTGATGGTGAAACAACATTCTAATATCCGCCTTGGAAACAGACGCAGTTTGCACCCCTCGTCGACGAGTCGCTTATCGGTCTGCTCTACGAAGAGCAGGGCTATGCCGGTGCTCTGGAGGGGCTCAAAGTCATTGCCGAGACTGCTGCGGCCGAGGAAGCCTCTGGCTTTGATGCCAGCGGCCTGCTGAGCGACTACGGTGACGACGGCCTTCCGACCAGCTCGGGCTCAGGCTCGAGCTGGGGCCCCGGCTCGAGCTCTTCGCCGGCCACGAGCAAGCAAGGTCAACGCGGCCCGCGCGGCATAGCAGCATCCGAATGCACCTCTGCGGGCGACGACGCAAACGATACGAGCTCAGGCGGCGCAGCCAGTGCGGAGACGCTGCTGCTCGGCATGTTTCCGATGCTGAAAGAGAGCGACGTCAAGAAAGCGCTGCGGGACTCGGGGGGCGATGCCGACAAGGCATCCGACATTTTGCTGAACCTGAGTCACCTGGAGGAGACGGGCCAGCGGCCAAAGGGAGTGGATGGGTTTTTTGTGTCCGACGACAGCGCCGCGCCGGGCGGTCTCTCCAAGCAGAAGAAGAAGAAGAACAACAAGAAACTGAGGCGGCTGCTGCAGGCGGAAGGCGACGACGACCCGGCATCGCGGGCGAATGGCGGTGGCAACAGCAGCACTAGACGACCACGGCCACAAGCGCTGCCCATCGGCTACTCGCTGTCGGCGCCGGACCTGGACGACGAGGACGATGCGATCAACAAAGCGGCGAGGGCGCCGACCAGCCGGCCGTTGGCCCCCCGGTCGGCGGTCCTGACGCCGCCGCCGCGCGGCAGCAAGTACGGCAACCACAGCAGCCACAGCATTGGAGGAAGCAGCAGCAGCTCCGGCAGCCCCGGCAGCAACAACAACAACAACAACGGCGACACGTTTTCCGAGATGATCATGGCGAGCGAGCAGCTGCGCGAGGCCACGCAGACATCGTTTCTTGCAGCGTCCGAGGCGTTTCGTCGCGGCCGGTCCGATCCCCTGTTCCGCCAGGTGGCCGCCGTCTACGCCGAGCGTGGCCACGACCAGGCCGCCCGCGTGCGCCAGGCCCACAGCGACGCCGCCGACCGGCTGGTGGACCGCCAGAGCACGCCGAATCGCATCGTCGACCTGCACCACGTCTTTGTGCGTGACGGCGTGCGCATCGCCCTGGACCGCACGGCCCGCTGGTGGGCCGCCCTCGCCCGTGACGACGTCAACGGCCTGCGCGCCAAAAAGGCTCGCGACCAGCCGCTGCAGATCGTCACGGGTGCCGGCCTGCACAGCGCCGGCGGCGTGTCGCCCATGTACGGCGCCGTCGGCGTGGCACTGCAACGGGCCGGCTGGAAGGTGCAGGCGGGACAAGGACACTACATGGTGACGGGGAGAAGAAGCTGAGGTAGGCGACTGTAGGGAATGTGATTTTTATATTATTTGGCCTTTCTGTTTTTTTTTTTGTCTTTTGTCTTTTTTTCTGTCTTCTTTTTGCAACTTTTTTGGGCATATTTTTTCGGCGTCTGAGGACGAGGAAGACGCATGAAGCAATGTCTGGTTTACCATGTCTTTATCTTCTCCGATGTAGACACACGTGGTCACGATGTTTAATGAATCTTAACGACTCAATGGAAGATTTTAAGGATATTAGCAGACATAAAAGTAGATTTACGTCATAAAATTCTGCAACGAAGCAAGAGGTATTAAACCCAGCATTATTCAATTGTTACTAAACGGCTGTGTGTGACTCACATTGACAGCTCAGACTGCAGAGACGGGCCTTTTATCAGAACAACAAATGTCCTTCGTAAGACGGCCTGATTCCAGTCCGCACTTTTTGCAGAGCTCTGCTAGCAATGGCCTGGCCTAGGCAAGACAGGGCCCCATCGAAAAGCATTAATGGCCCTTGTTGCCTGCCGGGCTCTGGGTTAGTGGGAAAGGCTGCTGCAACCAGCAAAAATGCTGCAGGCGACGTAGTGCGAGGTTGCCTGATTTTCAATATCGGCGCTAAGCAGCATCGTTTTATTGCATATCGTACGGACTTTAAACAGTGATGTTACCCCACCACCCACCCAAGATAGAAGACTTTACGTCGCACAGCGTCTCCTTAATAAGCCCGAGAGCCTGGCGTGATAAGTTCTGCAGACGGCAAAAGTCAAAGCGAGATCGACCATTTTTCTGATCTGGAGTTTACAAAGTATTCCCAGCTTCGTGTTCGATCGCCAATTGCCCTTCTTCTCACCTTCGCACGACCTTTGCGACATTTCGAAAGTCTTGGGTACGGCGATTTTGGAGACTAAGAGTGCTCGTAAACTGTCTGTGCTTGTCTCATTTCTTGGCAATTGCCTCTGCGACTTTTTTCTTATCATCGCAACAGTCTGTTCTGATAAACAACTCGACCAAATAAAAGTCTCGTCGCACCATCGCTCGCCTCTCTACGCGGCTCTCTCCCTCTCTATGCTCACCTCTACCAGTCTTGGCAGTGCGCTGAATGGGGGAAGAGGATGGTTTGGAGTCACAAGTCTGAAGGTTTTCCGTCCCTGAGGCTGCTGCAACGAGGTTAATCTCCCTTTCACTCCGACGCCATGTCTCCCACGCCGACGTCGACGACGTCGTCGTCCGGCGTCCTGTCGCCGAACGATCATCGCGTGGTGCGCAAGCGGAACCGCGTTCCTCTCAGCTGCTATGCGTGCCGGACCAAGAAGTAAGCGCTCTTTTGCTCTTTTGCTGTACGACCAGTTTTGTCACTTTCTTTTTTTTTTTTTTTTGCCCCTTGTCCCATGTCCCAGTCCTGTGTCTTTGCTAACATCATAACGCTTTAGACTGTAAGAAAACGAACTTTGCTCAAATCACTGACTACCTTTTATCTTGCCTCTGTTTTGGGGCTCTTTTCTAACTAGAAGCACAGGAAGTGCGATCGAGGCCACCCGTGCAGCAACTGCGTCAAGCGCGACGGTGCAGACACGCTCTCCTGCTCGTATGCGGCGCCAGCGAGCCGGAAACGGGCGCAGAATTTGGCCTCGGCGACGCCCGACGACATGCACAATCGCATCGACCGCCTCGAAAACTTGGTTCTCACGCTTATGCACGGCGGCGCCACCGTCAGCAAAGGGCCATCCAACGTGGCTGCGGGTGCGGCGGCGCCGTCTGCAGCAGGAGGATCGTCGTCGTCGTCGTCATCGACAGCGGCAGCGGCGGCGGCGTCAACAGAAAACGGCGCTGCTAATGGTCGGGCCAGGCGGCTGGGCGGAAACCAGCGCCAGGGCAGCAGAGGTGGCAACATGGACGGCGTTGACGGCGTCGTCGTCGACGGCGTCGACGGCATGGACGACAGCGACAGCGACGTGGACGACGGGCTGGCGACGTCTCTGGGCACGCTGAAAGTGGACACAGACCGGGGCAATTCCATGTACCTGGGCCAGGAGCACTGGCACACGATTCTGGCGGACCTGGCCGAGGTCAAAAACTACTTTATCCTGCACAAGAAGGACCTGGAGACGAGCTACCAGAGGGTGATGCAGAGCAAGCCGGCGGCGGCGCGCGAGGCGCCGACGTTTCTGTTGGGGGCGCCGCCGACGACCGAAGACGTTTTGCGGGCGGAGCTGCCGGCGAAGTCGACGGTGGTGCAGCTGTGCGCGCGGTACTTCAGCTCGATGGACAACGCGGTCAACATCATCCACGCGCCCACGTTCAATGCGCAGCTGCGGGCGCACTGGCAGGACCCGGCCAAGACGCCGATCATGTGGCTGGGGCTGCTGTACTCGGTCATGTGCCTGGCCATGCTGAGCTACCACCAGGTGGGCGACGAGCCGGCCGACTGGAAGGGCCGGTCGCTGGAGCAGGCGGCGCAGTTCCGGCTGCGCACGGTGCAGTGTCTGACGGTGGCCGACTACACGAAGCCGAGCGAGTACACGGTCGAGACGATGATCCTGTATGCCTTTGGCGAGTTCTCGTCGCGCTGGGACGCCGACCTGAGCCTGTGGCTGATCGGCGCGCTGATCGTGCGGCTGGCCTTCCGCATGGGCTACCACCGCGACGCCAAGTGGTTCCCGTCGCTGACGCCCTTCCAGGCCGAGATGCGCCGCCGCACGTGGGCGCTGGTGCGCATGAGCGACGTCATGTTTTCGCACCAGGTGTCGCTGCCCAACATGATCTACGACCACGACTGCGACACGCAGCTGCCGCTCAACATCTTTGACGAGGACTTTGGCCCCACCACCAAGGTGCTGCCGCCGCCGCGCCCCAGCTCCGAGGCGACGCCGATCAGCTACATGATCGCCAAGGTGCGCCTGGGCCTGATGCTGGGCAACATCCTGCACGCCACCACGCGCGTCGGCAAGCCGGTGCCCTACGACGGCATCCTGCTGCTCGACGCCCGCCTGCGCCAGGTGCACGACGAGCTGCCCGACCATCTGCGCCTCGGCGGCCGCCTCGTCAAGTCGTCGCGCGACCCCATGATTGCGCGCCGCTTCAACGTCGAGATCCTCTACCTCAAGATCACGTGCCTGCTGCACCGCAAGTACGTGTCGCGCGCCTACCAGAACCCGCGCTACGCCCCCTCGCGCCGCGCCGCCATCACGGCGTCCGTGCAGACCCTGCGCCACCTGCAGACGCTGTTCCGCGAGTCCGAGCCGAACGGCCGCCTGCGCTCCATCCGCTGGTTTGTGCTGTCCATTGCCACCAAGGATTTCCTGCTGCCCGCCATGCTGATCGCCCTGGAGGTGCGCCACAACATTTTGGCCAAGCGCGGACGCAGCAGCGGACGCAGTAGTGGCCGCGGTGGCAGCGCTGACAGCGGCGGTGGCAGCGGCAGCGGCAGCGGCGGTAGCAGTAGCTGCAGGAGCGCAGCCGCAGCCGCACCGGAGCCCACCAGCGCCACTGCAGTGCCCAGTGCGAGCGGCGCCAGCGTCGGCGACGATAGCTCCTCGGGAGAAGAGTTCTGGACGCCCGAGCAGAACGCCGAGATGCGCGCGTTGCTCGATGCGACCATTGAGATTTGGCGGCCGCTCGCCGACACCAATATGGAGGCGTTCAAGGCCTACAACATTCTGCGGGTCATCGTCGAGAAGATCAAGTCGTTTGAAGAGGACGGCGCCGCGGGCGAAGAAGAAGAATGCGACGGCGCCGGCAGGGCTGCCGGATGCGGCATCGACACCAACAACACGTGCTCAGACAACGGCAGCCGGTCGGCGGCGGCCTCCTCCGCCACCACCTCGTCGACTCCGTCCGTGTCCACGGGAAGCAGCACAATGTCAACCACTTCGCTTCCGCCGCCATCACAGACGCAAACACAGCCGCAAGCGCCGCGTCACCTGCTGGTCCAGCCGAGCCTGGAACTGCACCGAGAACCGCTCTTGCAGCGAGGCGCTGCTGCGGCTGCGGCTGACCTGCAGCCCATGACCGTGGCGATGCCGAGCATTGAAAAGGGCAGCGCCAGCCTTTTCGGCGCGGTACCGGCACAGACAAGCAGCAGCGTGAACAGCAGCAGCCTTGACCGCCCAATGCTGAATGTAGGGCCCACTGGCATGAACGGGCTCACTGGGCTGAATGGACTGAATGGGCTGGACGGCCTTGACGGGCTGTACGGACCGCCCAATGCGCTCAACGGACTCAATACGCTCAGCGGGATCAACGGACTCGGCGGGTTCGCGGGTGGGGCCAGCGGGCTCAACAGCCTCGACACCTCGTTTGACGACCTGGGCGGCTCTGCCGGCTTGAATGCCGTGCACGGCGAGCTGAACGAGACAATGGCCGATGCCAGGGGGGTGGGCGACGTCAGCGCCGACACAACACCACCCGAGTTCCAGACCGAGTTCGGGGCGGCCGGCATCGGCGGCATCAGCGGCTTCGGCCCAGCCAGCAGCAACACCGGCTTTATGGACAGCAACATGGATCTTGCGACGAATTTCAATTGGGTTTGTTTTTGTTCTTTTTTTCCGGTCTTTTTTTTTCGCTGTCGTCTCACTTTGATTCTAACAGAAACAGGACACCTTGCAAAACTATGCACAGACAGGCACGTTCGTTGTCGACCAGCCATTCCAGTTCTTCACCGAGACGACTGATCTCTCCATGCCAGACGAAATGAGCACCAGTGCCAGCGGCGGCAACGACGCCACTCTGGCCTTTGGCGGCACCGACGACCTGGATGGCGCGCTACGGTCAGAACCGCCAACATGATGTTGTCTTGACGTTCATTGTATCCAGTCGTTTATACAGAATTCACCGTTGCGTGCGCTACTTTTTTTTTCGGCTCTGGGACCTGAAAAACAGCTGTGGCTCAACCTGCGGCAGCTGTAAATTGTCAGCTGCATGTATGGTCAAAGCCACCCCGAGATGGTGTTGCAAAAAGGAAAAGGGGAAAAGGCCAGTGATCAAAAGACAAAAGTGGAAATACGCAAAACGGCAGCGGCAAGAGGGGGAACAAGAGGCAGGCCGAATGCCAAGCAGGATATTTCCACCAGCAGAGTGGCCAGAAGGGTTCTTTGGCGTGGAACGGACCAGGGGGAGAAAATATTGATAAACCCAGCTCAGCCGATACGCCCCGTCTAGCTTGGTCTGTACTTTTTTCATTAGAAAAAACTTGCTGGCACGCAGCTCGCCAGCAAGAAATGAAATCACCACTCAGTCTCAGCCTTGTTGGAAAATGTCTTTGAAAGTCTGTAACCGCTGCTCTTTTGTCTCACATAGTTGTGACGCCGTATTAACCCGCCACTTAAAACTGGTTCACCGCTCTTTTTTGATTTTTGGACTTTGTATTTTTTCTGACTTTTTTATTTTTTTTTATTTTTACCGCACACCCACAGGACATCTCACGAGAAGGACGTCATCTTGACTTGGCCTGGGTGTCGTCTAAGGCTTGTGGCTCGCTCTGATTTTTTTTCTTTTTTTTTCCCTTTTCTATCTTTCTCCTCAACCTTAACCGAGTATATCATCCGGGGCAAAAACGAATTTCCCGTTCCGCCAAGGCTTAACAGCGGCGAGGGGAAAAGAGAGGGGGTGGAGCCTTCTCCAGATATGACGCCGCTTGCCTTTTCTCTTTTGTGTGTGTACTCCGTATGAATCGACAAGAGTCTCCATATTTGTTATTTTTTTTAAAGGTACGAGATCCGGCACCTATTTCCTCCAGAGAGCAGCAGCGGAACAGACATCCATATTTCCGCGGTTCGGCAGCTGGTGAATGGCAGAGAAGCTAATCCTTCGAGCTTTGTTCGCTTAACAACACCGGGTTGCATCATCTACCCCCAAACCCCAGATGATAATACTACGAAGATCGCGATCTGCTATTTTGCCTCGTATTGAATCAAAATTTTTGATTCTTACTTGGGGCTTTTTGCTCTTTTTTTTTTTTTCTTGCTTTGCGTCTTTCGTTTCCTGTCCTTAATCTGCCTTCGCCCTCTTTTTTAATTTCCAATGAAATGCCGCTTATGTTATAATGTATCCTGTGGCGTACCATATTTCCGCCTCTCCTCCTTCCCAACCTCTTCACCTCATCGTTCCTTGAATGGTCTCTCAATCACATGTTCTCACATGTAATCCTGTCGTTTCTCGTACTGCTCGATAAAAGGGAGGGAAGGGGGAAAAGGCGGGGGGTGGTAAAAAACGAACCGCTTTTCTTTGCTCTATGTTTGCCGCATTAATTACCCTCTGGCATCTCTAGAACCTTCTAACCACCATGCTTCTTACTCGTATGAGGTTGGTTCCTTCCCATCTCTCCACTGTCGCGGTTTCCCTTTCAGGATCCAGTCTCTTTCAACCGCTGAGAAGTTAGAGAAAGAGTGATGCTGGCTTTTTCTTGAGTCAAGGTTTGACAACACCATTGTATCGATGTACCCCAACACCCATTTTTTTTTTCAGCCCTGGCCTCAAATCTTTTTACCTCAGATAATACATCACCGTGTTTTGAGCTGTCGCCACGCGTCCGATATCACGACATCCACAGACCTCACCTCGTCTCAACACATCGACTCTGTAAACATCTCCAACGATGCGCACCTTCGCAATTCTTGCACTCAGTCCCATCCACCAGTTCCCCAAAATAGCGTCACTTCCAAATCCTTTGACTCTCTTCAAGCCCCATATTGGTAGCTAGCTTTTACCTATCCTTGTCGTTCTACTGCACTTGCATTCGTTGTACTTGCTGCTATGCCTTGTTACCACTGTCGGTTATCGTTTCTGTCAATGCTATTGTCGCTGGATCCCATGCACCGTTAAAGCTTTCCAGTTGTCTGCTTTTTCCCCTTTTTCATCTTTCAAGTGTGTGCTTTTTATTGTGCTGCATGCCTGCGCCGGTCCGGTCCATACAATTGCTTTCCTCTCGCGGTTGCTTCATGGCTACCTCAACAGTTTGTTTCCTTGCAAGACACATCCACGCCACAAGTCCCGAAGACGCCAAAAATCAAACAGCCATTCTACGGTGCATAGCATGCTCTATCTTCTACCGGTATCTACCTGGATAAAATTAACGAAGCGAATAGTGCCAGAGTTTTTAAAGTGAAAGCATGAGCACCCAATATTAAAAAACCCACCTCAGCAGGTTCTCAGGGGTCTGGATTGATCCTTCTGTTCTTCCATCAGCCACGCCGGTAGCCGTCCACACTTTAGTGAGAAGACTTGGCTGACAGCACAGGTACGTCTGTCTCCACATTGAGGTTTAGCAGCTAGATGGGCGCACATATCATCATGTAATGTCTGAGCACGCACTGGCATAAAGATAAAATCAGAAACCGCGATACGCTTATTGATTCAGGTAGTGTTTGTTTTTTCTTGACTCCTTCTGGTCTCTCTGTCCCAATATCTACATGCTTCTACATCCGGCCGTTCACAGTAAGGACTTATTCTAGCATAGCAAAAGAAGGAAACCTGGAGCTTGTTAGACAACAAGGGAAAACAGCTAACAGCGGCAGAATGTACGCCACCTCCATATTTGTTCTCTTTGCTACTTTGCTTGTTTCCCCCTCGCTTAAGCTCTTTTTTTATCAAGCTACATTTTGTAGGTATTGGCTATGCAAGATTGTCCATGTTCATATTGTTTTTAAGTGAATGACATTTGCTTGGCTACCCTTGACTATTCATAATTACCAAAACAGGAACGGAGCCCGAAAATCTGAGAGCATATTAGCCCAGTCACTAAGCAGCTATGATCCAGCACATTCTCCTTGTCAAGAAAACAATCAAGATGGCCTTTCTTATCGTCTGTGTCTGCCAGCTACAATTTTAGCCTCTTCCTAGCACTATCATATATGTACTATTGTACTATACGAACACATGGGAGCAGTGCATGGAACAACACTCGAGCTTCATTTTCAATAAATCCTATTTGCGGCTGCGTGATATGCCACATACGTCTCCCATTCAAAGTAATGTCTGTCGGAAGATTGCGTACGTGATGCCGTTTTACTTTATCTCCCCCCCCCCCCCCCCTCTCCCCCTTTCTCCTCTTCAATATCTCATTTCCACATGTCCACATATTTATGTTCTCTCCGCTTAAAGCCTCCTTTATACCGTAAAACGTCCCTCCTACTTAGTTTTTCCATTGTTGTTTCTCTTTTCTCTCTCCATATCTCTGTCTTTCTATTTTTTGTTTTTGTGTTTATGTACTTTTGTACTCTTATTATCTTTCTTTGTTTTCCTTACACCCCAACACCCCTCTCTCGGTCTTGTCTTGCTGTCTGCTTCTTGCTACATTTCCTTTTGCCTGTCTAGCGGTCTAACTCCAATCAACTTTACCCTACACATGGTCATTATCAACTTGCCCAAACCATGGGGATACATTTCATGAAGGTTCCGGAATATACGGCACCGGTATCCTTTAGCCATTTCTTGTTGGCTTGGCCACCTCAAAACTGCAATATGCGGCTTATTGATTACTGAATGAACTTCCACAGTCCTCCCGCTCTTGGGCAATTTTATTTGTCTTTAGCATCGCCAATTTTTTTCATAGAAGCTTCCATCTCCCCACACACCCAAGTCCTCTCCCATGATCCCTTTTCTTGGAGGACAGCACAGCCTAGAAGATTGGCGGAAGTGGAGAGTGCTTGGGGTAGAGAGGGACAAAACGTGAGATACTTAATCCAACCCTCCGGGCCCATACAAAAGCACGTTCGTCCCAGTACCTCTTTCTTGTCTTCCTCGTCTTCCTCGTCTTTCTCTTCTTCCTCGTCTACTTCTTCTTCTCTTCTTCATCATTCCCGTCTGCCTAAACCTTTTTGCAATTTTTTTATTTATACAGCCGCTCTTGTTCTCCCACCCTCTTTGAACACGTCTTTCGCTTTCCGTCTTTGCATTCTTTTCTTGTCTGATTTTTGCAGTGCCTCGAGCTTTTGGTTGGCCAAGATAACAGCGAATTCGACACGAAGAAACCAGCCCCGGCTGTTTGCTGACGTTGACGCCGTATAAAAGGCACAAAGGGACTTGTTCAAAAGCAGCATTTTCTGGAAATCGTTTGTTTGCTGCACTGCACCAATCGCCACAATGCGTTGGACCAGCGCCAGCCTGAGCGTTGTCCTGTCCCTGTCAGGCTTTGCGTCGGGATACATTGACGCGAAGCCGACCCAAGATGTCTACCTGGCCATGGGCCAGCGTGGCCAGTCGCAATATGACCAGAACGACACCTCGCCTCTCCTAGCTCGACAGGCCGGGGCCGGTCGTTGCGGCGCCGACGGGGGCAATGCAAAGTGCCCAGCAAACCAGTGCTGCTCCCAATGGGGCTACTGTGGCGTTGGCGGCGAGTTCTGCAATCCCATTGCTCTTTGCCAGACGGCCTATGGCTCGTGCCTGGGTTCCAATCCGCCGCCGGCCTCGTCCACGGCGGCTCCGGCTCCGGCTCCTCCGGCCTCGACAGCGCCACCTGTCGCCTCGACGACGCGACCGCCGGTTGTGGCTCCCACCTCACGATCAACACCCCCCGTGGCTGCGCCGCCGCGGCCTACCACCACGACGCGGGCGCCAGCCCCAGTGCCCACCAGCTCTGCTGCGCCCGCTCCAGTGCCCAGCAGCAGCTCTGCTGCGCCGGCGCCGGCACCACCAGCACCGTCTCCGCCCGCGGGCGGGCTTGTTATTAGCACCAACGGCCAGTGCGGCAACGGCACGACCTGTGCCGGCTCGACCAAGGGCTCGTGCTGCAGCGAGTTCTTCTACTGTGGCGACGGAGTTCAGTTTTGCGGAACCGGCTGCCACCCTGCCTTTGGCATGTGCTTTGGAGCTGCCGCCGAACCGGCTGCCCCGGCGGCCCCGGCTGCTCCGGTGTCTTCTGCTTCGCGAGCCCCTGCTGCGCCTCGGCCTTCTACCAGCGCGGCCGCAGCGCCACGGCCGTCTACCAGCGCGGCGGCGGCGTCGCCCTCTCGGGCCTCCGTTGCTCCGGCAGCTCCTTCCAGCGCCGCCTCCTCGGTCACCACGGACGGCTCTTGCGGCAACGGAAAGACATGCGCAGGCTCGACGTTTGGAAAATGCTGCTCTCAGTTCGGCTTCTGCGGCGACGGAGAGCAGTTCTGCTCGTACCTGGCTTCTTGCCAGCCGGAGTGGGGGACTTGCGATCCGGCCCAGTAAATAGACCCTGAGATGCCACAGGTTTAATCGAAGCTTTCTCTCTTTTTTGTGTGTATGCGTCTTTGACGCAGTATGCCTCATAGGCAGCGGAACGGGGGAAACGAGAAGAGCGAGGAGAATAAGGAGAACAGAAGAACAGAAGAACAGAAGCCAAGAGTACGTATGCATCTCAGGCGGAGAAAAGAGAGGGAAGTGCAGGAGGTTCTTAGACGTGCTAGATAAACCAATTACGAGGGAAGTCTGTAAATTAGGAGGGCGTGGAGCCCCCATGCCATCAAAAGGGGCATTGCCCGTTTTGGTGGGTGGGTGTCGCCAACTGTGTGTATACTGGTGTTTGAAGATGTTTTTGGAGGACGGAAGATGCTGCGTCCCCTCTGCTCACTGGAAGGTTAGAGAGAAGAGAAATTGAAAGCGCAATCACAATATCACAATGACGGTCCGCGGATCAGTATTCGCGCTCAAGTGCAGCAAGGGTTTTTACATTTTGCCTTTTTTCGCGCTGATGCTGTTTGACGTTTGATTTACAGAGTAGGCTGCACCATGTAGTAAACTAAAGTACAAGAAAAGAAAGACGCACATGAAAGAGAGATTGCAATGTCCGCTGTGAGGTTTCCTCCAAATGGAAGCAACGGTGGTCCGCCAGAGAGAAGGACGGCATCTCCCCCCCCTCCTCTCCCCTCCCTCTCACAAGCCAAAGGCCGCCAGGGCCCTGTTCCAGTATTCGAGGCGACCGGGCTGGGAGGCGTCGGTGCCGACACAGGCCATGTAGGCGCGGAAGCCGTCTTCGGTGGCGGTGGCGAGCTGGGCGCGCACGCTGGCGTCGCACTGGGTGGCGAGAAACCAGGGGCCGGAGCCAAAGTTGTATTTGTCGGGGACGACGAGGTTGAGGATGGCGTTGGGGTCGCCGGCGGCGGCGGCCAGGCCGTCGGCCAGCTCGGGGAACGAGGCGGCGTAGAGGCTGTTGAAGCTGACCATCTGCATGTTGCTGGTGCCCTGGCCGGGCCGGCCGGGGAAGACGTTGTGGCGGAACTGCAGCTCGGCCGACTCAAAGGCCACCAGGGCCAGCACGCCGGCAATCTCGCCGGCGCTATACAGGCCGTAGCGCTGCATCGCCTCGACCAGAAACGGCGCCGCCGTCGTGGCTGTTGCGCAGTCCGCCGGCAGCTGCGCGCCCGCACAGCTCACCGTCTTGGGCATGATCTGCTCAATGATGTCCACGGCCGTCGCACCGGCCCGGCGGTTGTGGCGGTGGTCCACAGGGCTCGAGAAAAAGGCCGCCGTGCTTGCCGTCCGGTGGCCCGGCAGGGTTGGCGCGCCGGCCACCAAACAGCTGCTGCCGCACCAGGCGGCTGCAGCCAAAACGGAGACGAGACGGCAAGAGAAAATCATTCTGGGAGAGGTTGTTGGTGTGGCTGGTGTGCACGAGGCTCGATTGGGATGGGCGGCGTTTTGATTATCGCCAGCTCGGATATTCGCTGTTTTGGGTGCTTTTTTTTTGGTTCCACTGGGGAAATCGACTGGGCTGTGTCTGTGTTTGTATAATCTTGGAAAAATAGAAGCAATTTGATCCGGGTGAAAAAAAGATAGAGTAGAAACTGAAGGGGGGTATATGAGGGCCAAAAGAATAAAAAAATAGAGCACCGTCCAAGTTTTATGCCCTTTTTTTGTTTGTTCGTTTGGGAATCCTCTTCGTCAGACAAAGGTATTGTTCAAAAACCGTGAACAAAGAATTTTGGCAAAAAAGGAACGTTCAAGCCTTGGAGACCACCAATAGGACAGGTGCGACGATAGAGATTTCAGCGAAATGAGCGACTTGCAAAATAAGAGCGTGGTGAAATAAATTGGCCGGCAACTTTGAACAATATGAAGGACAGCAGCGATGATGGCGACCGGGCAGAAATGAAAGACGGCGACCGGACAGAAATGTAAGTCAAAATGAACGTGGGCAAATGAGGCAGTCGTGCTGAGCAGCACTGAAGCACAAGCAAGAAAAAGCACAAAACAAAAGCAAGAGGTGAAGATGACGGCAGGAACATGGACGAGGGATTCCAACGGCAGGAGGAAGGAGCGACATAAAAAAGGCATCGACGTTCGTCTTACACGCACAGATTCAGGGGCGACTGCGCCCCCCAAATAGGAATTCACGAAGCTGGAGCCCCTGGACTCCGTCACTGCTTGAAGTGGGATTTTGAATGGCACAACACAACCGCCCCTATTATTAGTTGCTGTAAGACGGAAAGCCCCAAACAAAGGCCCGTTTGCCCCAATGCTATTATTAGTTGCTGTAAAGCGAAAAAGTCCAAGCAAAGGCGCCGTTTGCGCTGTGCAGCCATTTCTCTCTCGAAGCTTGTTGTGAAAAAAGTCAAATAGCATCGGGTTGCACTGCTCTATTTGCTTGTCTATCTGATATGAGGCATCTACAAAGTCAGCCAGCATGACTCCTCCACGATTGCATATTTTTTTTTCTCTTTCCTTTTCTTCTTTTTCCCCTTTCAGAAGGCATTTCTTTTGCATCAAAGGAGATGCCCCCTTTTTCGTGGACTGGTTTGCAGTGCAGCTCACGACAAAAGTGCTTTAACCAGTAGAATGCCACAGGCAGCAAGGAGGTGGGATGAACAGAAACAACTGTATGGAGTAATACTCCGTATTATTGAGCAAGACCCCGCAGGCAAAAAGGTCTGGCAGCCAATCGTTTTTGCCTGTCCTGCCTACCTGCGCCGAGGCTGCATCAACTAAAAGAGGAGCCAACAGTGGCCAATGAGAGCTGCCACAGCTGGCCTTGCCCCGCACGGTGCTGGGGAGAGAAACAGGCCAGACAGCGGCGAGAGACAGTCATGCACACGCACTGCAAAGACAGCAGAGAAGTTCTGCCTTTTTTGCTTAGCCATGACTTTACTTTTGTCGGGCAAATTGCCATACGGAGTACTCCGTACAACTCATATTTCCGTTGATTGTTCTTTTATATGGTGCCTTGCAAAAAGTGGAGTAATAAATGCTACTGGTAAATGACTTTTAAAAGTGAGCCTCAGCAGCCAATCAGAGCTTGGGACTGCGCCACGGGCCAGCCGTTCCTCGAAGCTTCCTCTTCTGGACGGCCTGGACCAGCCAATCAGCTGCAGCGTAATGACCCAGAAGAGAGACGAAGACTGAGAAAAAACGGCAGCCGTCGAGATGGCTCGCCGGGTGCCCAGATGCAAATCTGCCGTTTTGAACAGCCGGACTCCCTGGACTCGCAATTGGGAGTGATGGAAGAGAAATAAGAAGACGATCGGCCAAAGCACCCGAGCAAGAAGGCAGGGGCCAGCAGAGAGCAAGGGAGCAGTCGAGACGTCAGCCAAGACGTCAGCCAAGACGTCAGGACTTGTTTGGGCTGCCATGGCCATGGCCCCGGGAGTCACTGACACGGCCGCTGCACGTGCCTGGCATGAGGATAGCCAGAGACACGGGCTCAGCACTGGCCCGACGACGGCTGCTGGGGACCAGCAGACATGGCTTTTAAAAGGAAAGCAAAGGAGCGGCAGCGGCGACGGCGACACTGACACCGACACCGACGACGATGGGGGAAGCAGCGGTCTGAAGACCAGCTGGCAAGAGGACCGGCGATGGCGGCGGCGGCGACGGAGGTTGCCATCGGGCTTCTTGTCTGCCGTCTGCTTTGGGGTAGCCGCGCTGTCGAGCATGTTGGCTTTGCTGGTGCTGGTCAAGATTGGGCTGTTTGACACTCTGAGAGAGTCGGCGGCCTTTGAGTCATCGTCAACATCATTGGTAGCAGCAACCGGAACAGCAACAACAGCAGCAACAGCAACAGCAACAACAGCAACAGCAACAGCAACAGCAACAGCAACAGCAAAAGAAACAGAAACAGGCGCAACAACCGCCACAACAGCAGCGGCAGCAACGACGGCGACGACGACAGCAACGTGGGTGCGGCGGCCGGATTCCGACTACGTGCTGGATCCGGACTGGGACTACGATGCGCCGCCGACGGTCCGGACGTACCGGTGGGTCATCGCCAACACGGAGGGCAACCCGGACGGCGTGTACCGGCCGCTGACGCTGATCAACGGCCAGTTTCCGGGCGAGCTGATCCGCTGCAACGACGGCGACACGCTGGTGATCGAGGTGGAGAACCGCGCCGCCAACGCCACCGCCATCCACTGGCACGGGCTCTTCCAAAACGGCACCAACCACATGGACGGCACGCCGGGAGCCACGCAGTGCCCCATTGCGCCGGGCCGGTCGTTCCGCTACGAGTTCCGCGTGCACGGCCAGGCAGGAACATGTAAGTTTTGGGGTGTATCAGGTTTCATTGTCATATTTGTCACCTTCTCCCTGGTTTTTCCAAGCGTCTGCTCACCGTCTGCTCACCCCCAGACTTCTACCACGGCCACCAGGGCGGCGATGCCATGGACGGGCTGGTGGGCCCGCTGGTCGTGCACTCGCCGCAGGAGCGGCAGCTGTACGCCGAGCACGGCGCCGCTTACGCATCCGACCGCGTGGTGCTGGTCCAGGACTGGTACCACGACACGGCGGCCGGCCTGCTCAAGGCGGCCCTGGAGCCCGGCAGCGAAGCGCCTCCCATGCCCAACGGCGCCCTGGTCAACGGCGCAAACGTGGTCGACTGCTCGCTGCATCGAAGCCGCCGCTGCGACTCTGCCGAGGCCGAGACGGAGACGGAGACAACAGAGACAACGGAGAGAACGGCCGGCCCTCGCTTCGCTGAGCTGGGTCTGCAGGCCGGGGCCAGCCACCGGCTGCGCTTCATCAACGTCGGCGCCCTGGCCTGGATCGAAGTCACCATCGACCGCCACCACGGCGACAGCCTGCGCCTGACCGAGGTCGACGGCGTCGACATTGAGCCGTCGCCCGAGTCCAGCATTCTGCTTGCCCCAGGCCAGCGCTACAGCGCCATCCTCTCGGCCAACCAGACGGCAGCAGCGGGGGACGCGTCTGAGACTGGTGTATCCAGTAGAGCCCTTCGCTCCTCGGACGCCTTCTGGATGCGTGCTCGCATTGCCACCCACTGCTTCTCCGAGTACGCGCTGGCCGGCCACGACAACCCCGTCGCCCTGGCGGTTGTCCGCTACGTCACGGCAGGCGACACGACCGCCGACACAGCCGGCGCTGCCGGTGCTGCCGCCGCTGCCGCCGCGTCGGCTCCTCTGCTCGCGCGGCCGACCACAGCAGACGACAGCGGCGCCTTTACGGTCGTCTGCCGCGACATGCACCCGGGCCGCATCGACAGCGAAGGCACGCCCGCCTCCCGTCGTGCCGCGGCTCGTCGGCGTCGCCGCTCGGCGTTGTCGTCGTCGTCGTCGTTGTCGTTGCCGCCACCATCCTACGTGCCAATGCAGCCGCGGGCCGCCCCGGCATATGCGCACCGCTCGTATTTTGTGCGCGTCAACCTGGAGATTGGCAACTGGCGGCTGCAGCGCGGCTTCTTCAACAGCTCGTCCTACCGCCCCCGGCTGGAGTCGCCGGCTCTGCACCGCGCCGTCGACGGCCTGCGCGCCGGAAACGCCTCGTTTGCCGTGACCGGCGTCAACTCCGCCGCCTTTGACGCCGTCTCGGAACTGGTCATTGGCAGCGGCGGCTCTGGCACTGGCACCAACAGCGACAACGACGACAACGATAACGACATCCAGGTCATCGACCTCATCCTGCAAAACTTTGACGAGGGCAGCCACCCTCTGCACCTGCACGGCCACCAGATGTTTGTCCTCGGCGCCGGCCACGGCTATTTTCCCGGCTACCACGCCCTGGGGCTGGCGCCCGAGGGCAAGGGCATTTTGAATGCCGATGCCGCCGATGCTGCCGACGCTCTCAATGCCCGAGCCGGCACCGCTGCGGCCGTCCTCGCCAACCCCCTCCGCCGCGACGTCGCCACCGTCGAGGGCTTCGGCTGGACCCTGCTGCGCATTGTGGCCGACAACCCGGGCGTGTGGAAATTCCACTGCCACATGCTCTTCCACGGCGAGGGCGCCGGCATGGCCCTCCTGCTGCTGTCACGCATAAACCACCTGCGCAGCTGGTCCATCCCGGCCGCAAACCGCGCGCTGTGCGAGGACGCCACGAGCGAGGAGCTGCGCTCGGGCGCCGCGCCCGACGACAGCATCTGGTACGGCCACTCTGATTAGGCGGCCAAAAAAAGAGCAGAACCGCCAAACGAAGCGGCACATGGCCTATTCCTACTCACAATGAAAACGGAGGGCAATCACGAGAATGTAACTGTATTGCCAGGCAACGATCCGTAAAAAAAAAACAAAAAAAAAAAAACCCCCACAGGAAAGCCAGGCTCGGCTTGAAAGAAAGCGACAAGGAAGCGCAAAGCCGTTACCGCTCGCGAAAAAAAAGAAGAAAGGCGAGAAAACACTGTAGCTAGCACCTTGCTTAGAATACCATGCCCTGCAAAACATGACCCGGCACCTTGTTTAGAATACCATGCCTTGCAAAGCATGGCCCAAACTTTGTTTTTCTTTTGTAATCTCTCTTTTTCGTCATTCCTCCTCCCTTTGTTCTCAGTTTCGTTTGCGTTTGCTTTTTCGACGCCGCAATCAGGCGGCCGCCGCGTCTGTCTTGACGCTGTACGCCTTGAAAAAATCCTTGTCGTTTTCCAGCTCTTCTTTCACCTGCAAAAGGGTCAGCCGTCTTGCCGTGGACGGCAGAGGATGGAAAACAGACAAAAAAACAAAACTCACAATGTCCAGTCCGCCCACCAGCTCGCCGCTGACCCACAGCTGCGGGTAGGTGGGCCAGTCGGCAAACTCCTTGAGGCCCTGGCGCACCTCGTCGTCGGCCAGGATGTTGAAAAAGCCGTACTTGACGCTGTTCTCGCGCAGAATGGCCACCAGCTGGCGCGAAAAGCCGCACTTGGGCTCGCTCGGCGTGCCCTTCATAAACAGCATCACCGGCGCCGCCTTGACCAGCTCGGAAAGTCTCCGGAAGAGCTCTTCTTTGCGCTGAGCCGGGTCTTTTTCGGCTTCGGCGTCTGGTGGTGCCGATGCCGATGCCGATGCCGGTGTCGGTGCTGGTGCTGTCGCCGCCGCCCCGTTTGTGTGTGCCTGCTGTGCAGCTCCGCCGTTTGCCGCCGCCCCCGTCGCCGTCTTGGCATGCGTCTCGATCGCTGCCCGCACCTTGACCGCGCTGCTGCCGCTGACCGTCTCGACCACGCGGCCGCCGCGGATCAGCACCAGGTACGGCACCGCCGTCACGTCGTACTGCTCGCTGATGTCGCTCAGGTCTTCGGCGTTGATCGACACCCACGACGTGGCCGCCACGCCGGCTGCCTGTGCCGCCTCCGCCGTCGCTGGATACTCGGCCGCCAGCGCCTGCAGCACCGTCGCCATCTGCGCGCACGGCGCCGCCCACGGCGCGTGGAACGACACAACCAGCAACGTCGTCGGCGGCAGCGACTGCACGTGGGCTTGCCAGTCCTCGACCGACGCGATCTCGCGAATCGTGGACATGGTGAAAGGGGGGCAGGTAAAAACAAAGCAAAAAAAAAAAAGGCTGGCTTTTGAGTGGGGTGTTTTGAGTATTTCGGTCCTTCGATATGGAACCGCCGCGCGGAGCCAAATGGGAAAATGCAAAAATCTAACCAGACAAACTTCAATCACGATGTTTTTGAGTGTCACAGCCGAGAGAGAGGCGCGTGTGTGAGCGTTGCAAGGCAAGTAAAAGTTTTTTGTTGACTTCAACTCGCTGACATATAGAATTTTAAAAGCAAGACCTCCGATGGACGGCTGCCCCGTTTCTGCCCATGGCGACAGTCGTCCAAAAAATTTCAAAAGAGGAAGGCGCGGGACATGGAAACGAAAGTCTCTGATTGGTGGGTGATGGACTTGCGTCATTTCGATGCGGGATCTGATAAAAAATACAAAGTCCAGCAGTTAGGTAAGCAAGAGAGGCAGCGAAGTGCGGAGGAACACTGCGGCGGCAGCGGGCAGGCCACGAGGATGCTTGATAGGCCCTCTAGCAATGGCAGATTTCCTTGGCAGTGCCTCAAAGCAACGATCCACGACGTACGTCGTATACGTCTTTGCTTCGCTTGTGTTGTCGGTAGTCCTACTTGCACTTGCTGAAACTGCACTGGAGCAGAGGCCTCTACTGATACAGCTAATATTACTCGTACATCGTGCTTCGCACACTGCATTTGCATCCAATAGTAGAAAAATTCCCGGCGTGGCCAAAAAGGCTGGAGGCGCAGCTACGCAGTATGGATTATCAAAGTGCGAAACCAAGGCTGTGCAAGGAAATGCAGACGATGGCTGGACTTGCAAGCGCGTCAGCCACACTGCGAACCGCTCGTCATGGCTTTTGCCACAGCCCGAGGCCGAAGTGTCATGTGAAAAGTAACCTTTTGCATAAACCGCCAGTCCAAACTGGACACATTGTTTCTCCTTTACAGTACGAGGATGCTCCCACGGCTATTTCGTATATGGATACTATTTGAATAATATATGCAATGTCTACGTGGTCAGATACTGCACCTTTTCATATAGACGAGTAGTATACTCTCTCTAAATAGCAGAGATGATGGCTGCGCCCTTCCAAAGGAACCTAAAGTCATGGGACGGCGGCGGCCTTTCTGAGCTGCTGCGTAATTCGATCCTTCATGTTCGGACCTAATGTTTGGCTGCACAAACACCTTTTCTGCGACACAGGATGGACGAAAAAAACCGGCCGCTCGTCAGGGGGTGTTGAACCCAACACAAGACAGTTACAATGTGCACAGGCCCAAATGCGAGGCCCAGAGAAACAGACAACAGAAAATAGAAAAATAGAAGAGGAAAACCGGGCCCCGTTCATCAGGTTGGAAACCTAAGATGCGTCAGATACAAAGAGGTCGGAAAAGTATGGATAAGGACCTCCCACCACCACCAAATACTAATGCCAGTGGTCTTAGCCAGACTTCCTAGCGCTGACCCATCTTTGGTTGCTGTCATCAAAATTTAGGACATCCGTACTCGTACTCCGTACGGAGTACACGCAAAGCATTACGACGACAGAAAGCTTCAGAGAGCGCCACGCTGATCTGCGGCGGCGGGTTTTTGGGTCTCAGAGATTAAGGTGTGCGAAAGGGGAAATTCTTTCTCCAAAGCGATAGCAGTTGGTGGCTGGGGGGGCGGTCGGTGGCGCTTTCCCGCAGTGTTTTATGTCCACTATGAGCTGGCCTTTTTTCCATGGCGTCGGTTAGTGGGCGACGACAGTGGGCTAATCCTCGTAGTTTCCGGCATTAAAATCGTCCAAATACCCCCGTAATACTCCGTCATAGTACACAATATAGCAATTTCTTTGTGAGTACGGAGTACCTCCGTATTACGTCGCAGCACTCCGTGCACAGTAAGCTGAAAAAGAATAGAACAGCCACCCATTATTATCCTTCTTTCTCCCCTTCTAACGCCGTATTTCTTCCATCTTCCAACAGGTAAAACCCCTTGCTGCGACGACCCCCTCCCCACAATTTAAAAAAAAAAAAACAAGAGGCCGCCCCTAAGGTTGCTGTTGTTTGCCTTTTCTTTTTTCGTTTGCTCCTCTTTCTCTTTCTCTCCCCTGCCGCCGGCGATATATACTCGTATTTTCTGCTCTTCCACTGAAGAATAAAAAAAAAGGTTCGCTCTTCGCTTTCTTGGCACTCTTTTCGTCCAACCCACCTTTGGATTTCCTTTTTTTTGGCCATTTTTCTTCGCTTTCTTTTAGTTTGCTAATTCTCCCGCCCGCCCAGCATACTCATCTGCATCTCGCGACACTTTCGCACAACAGCAAATTTCCAGAAAAAATGTCGAACCAGGCCTACTATCAACAGGGCCCGCCCCAGCACTACGGCGCTCCTCCTCCGCAGGGCTATCCTCAATACCCGCCTCAGGTATGTGTGCATTGCGCATTGCGCCCTTTTTTTGGCGCTCCAGTCGACTCGTCTTGCCTTGTTCACTGCCGTGTCGAGGACCGGTATGCTAACGACAGACATAGGCCTACGGTGCTCCTCCACCGCAGGGCTACTATCCCCCCCAAGGCGGCATGCAGTACCAGCAAGCGCCGCCACCACAAAAGCAGGGCGGCGGCGACGGCTGTCTAAAGGCCTGCTTGGGCGCGGCACTCTGCTGCTGTATCTGCGACGAGTCCATGGACTGCTGTGTAGACTGCTGCGAGCTTTGCTAAGCGTGCGCAAACTCAGCATGAACAATAAAAATCAACGAATAAAGAAAGACACTGGCATCTGGCCTTTTCGATGAGCTGCCTGCGATGTGTCTGCCGTTTGCTCTGCCACTTGTATCCATGCAGCGGGAAACACGCCTTTCTTTTGCCTTTTCTCTCGTCTTTGTTCTTTTTTCTTCTTTTTCAACGGAAAGAAACAGAGATTTCTCCCACCATATCCCATCACGTCACACCCACACCAAAACCATTTGCGCTCCGCCAAAACCGACCACCACTCAGAGAAGAGAAGCTTGACGACGCGATCTGAACAACGGCCGTGACTGCGGCGGGTGCAGCACCAACAGGAGTAGCAGGAACAGCGACAGACGGAGGCGAATTTTCAGAGGAAGCCCTCAGTTGGCTTGCCCGGCTTTCGGTGAAGAGAGAGGGCGGTGCAGAAACGGCAACAAAGAAACACGAGGAAGAGGGGTTTTGACTTGCCGACTATAACATATATGGCTGCAATGAAATCAGACGGCATCTGTCCTTTTTTTTCCTCTTTGGCTTGGGCTGTACACATCATTTGACATTTAATTCGATTTTTTTTCCTGCCCTTTGTCTTCTTTTCGCGCTTTCAATCTGTCGATCCCTTTCCTCTGTGGTTTTTTTTTTCGGTTTTTGCTTGTTACTGTTTTCATCGTCCATGCGTACTTTTACAGTACTCTGTAACTATCAACACTTTGAGAAGATATATGATATACATGTCTATAGCTTCAATCTCAAACTCCGTGTTAATTGTTGCCAGCAGGCCTTTTCACACCATATCGCTGTTATCGTCTTCACCATGCGCCGGCCAAGCTTCCAGTCTTGGGCAGAGATTTCTTGGGCCACGCTGCGGCCAAAACAAAACTGTTGCTGCAGAAAAAAGGTCAATCAAATATCACTGCAAGATTTTCTTGTTGGCAGCCGATCGGCGCGACGAGCTTGTAATTATCACTTGACAAGTTGCCAAGAAATGTTGCCAAGAGCTCTGAGTCGGCCAGGTGGGTAAGAGTTCGCCGACTGCTTGCCCAGCCTTGAACCTGAAATGCTCGCCAGAATGCCGTCCTAGCATACGGAGTACTCGTATCCATACACCTCTCCTGGCCAAAACACAGTGCCGAAAGCGATATTTCTGCGTACCGCACGGCCTTACTGCAACCTCTTTGTCCTCTTGACTCAAAGTCGCTTTCGTCCACCGCCGTTTCAGTGCAAAACCCCTTAACAGTTGCCTCTTACAAAAACGGTTCTGCCACAGGCGGTGTTTGTCTGTGTTCACGTTCTGCAGCAGTTGCTGTTCTGTGCTGATCGCTTCTCATCGGACCTTTTGCCAAGTCCCCCAAGCACCAAAAAAGTATACGAAGTGAGAGAGTACTCGTAGGCTTAGGGGGTTTAATGGCAGGCGCTGACTGCAGTGCACACTAAGCAGCATATCATTATCCGTGCTTTTTGCTTTTCGCTTGGCCTGGCTTCCTCTCTCGACTTCGGGAAGGGGGGGGGTTGATCGTAGTTGCCCCACCAAACCCAAGCACAGCCTCTCCAATTTCTGCATTCCACAGCTTTCCAGAAATATTAGTTCGTAGTGCGTAGGACAGGAGGCAACACCATTCGAACAGAAAGAGAAAACAGGACAAAACGGGACAAAAAAGACCTAGCAACGTCCTTGTAGACATCAACCAGGGACAATTCAGCGTTTTGGACTCTTTCTCGAGCCCCTGTTCTTTTTTACTTGTGGGCAGCGCTGAGAGGGAGGAAAGAAAAAACCCCATCGTACGAGTTATCTTCGGCATCGCCATTTTTTGTTTTCCCTCTCCTCCGCCTTCTCTCGCAAATACAACAAAAACAGCCCCTGCACGCCCCGCGAGATGACATCTCTAAACCTTTCCATCAACGGCCCGTCAATCCGGAGCAGCTACGAGTCCATTGTCCGAGGTCCGGATGCTCCGTCAACACAGGCCCGCTGGGCGCTCTTCTCGGTCCAGGCACCGTTGCTGAATGCCTTTCAGGATTCGGGGGCAAAGGAGAGCATTCTCAAGGTCGACGGCACAGGAAGTGGGTGTTTTTTTTGTTTGTTTTTGTTTCTTATTTCTGGGGGGAGGTGTTTCCTGCGAGGGGTGTGTGTGCTTCACTGTGCTGACGACGGATACATCATATCTAGGTGGTGACTTTGAGGAGCTTGTTGACGAATTCAACGAGGGTCGCATTCAGTTTGCCTTTGTGCGCGTCAAAGATCCCAACTCGGGTCTGCCGAAGAATGTTCTGATTGCCTGGTGTGGTGGCGGCGTGCCGGAACGCACCAAGGGGTATTTTACCAGCCATCTCTCGGCCGTTTCCAAGGTCCTCCACGGGTACCATGTCCAGATCACGGCCCGGTCGCAGGACGACCTAAATACCGACGACGTGATGAAGAAGGTGGCGGATGCGTCGGGCTCCAAGTATTCAGCCGGCAGCAGCGCCTCTGTGGGCGGCGGCGGCGGGTTGCCGCCGCCTTTGGCCAAGAAGCCCATTTTCACGCCCACGAGCTCGTCGGCGGCGCACAATCCCCTTGTGGCGGCGCGCAACCGGCGGCAGGACAATGTGGACGACGACGGCTGGGGCGCCGATGCACCGCCGGTAACGCGGACGCAGCTGGAGAAAGTAGAGTCGGCGTACAAGCCGACGCGGGTGAACATGGCCGAGCTGACCAAGCAGCCGTCGGCGACGACCAGCGGCGGCGGACCGGAACCGGTCAAGGGCGCCTACCAGCCCGTAGGCAAGGTCGACATCAGCGCCATCCGAGCTGCGGCCAAAGAGAAGTCGGACGACCGCCCGGCTGTGATCAAGAGCGCTTACGAGCCTGTGGGCAAGGTCGACATTGCCGCCATTCGCGCCAAAGCCCGCAAGAGCGGCCCCGACGACGACAGTGCTGCCCCGGCATCCGAGCGGGCACCAGAGACGTCGTCGCTGCCGTCGAGGCCCATCGCAGAGCGCAGCGCCGTGTTCAGCGCCGCGTCCGGCGCCGACCGCTTGACGTCCTTGCCGAAGCCCAAAGTCGCCAACAAGTTTGGCGGCGCCGCGGCTTTTGTCGGCACAAAGGCGCCGACGCCGGGTGTTCTGGGATTTGGCGGCCCTGTGGCCCCCCCCAAACCGCCGCCGGTGGGCTCGGCCAGTCGCACGTTTGCCGACCAGGGCGGCAAGACGCCAGCACAGATTTGGGCGGAGAAAAAGGCCCGGCAGAGCGGCGGCGCAGCTCCCACGACGGCGTCGCCGGCATCGGTCACGTCGCCGCTGGCGTCTCCTCTCGCACTGCAGAAGAGCGGTGGCAGCGCCAGCGGCAGCGCCAGCGGCAGTGGCGGCGAGTGGAAGAGCGGCTACAAGGGCAAGAGCTGGGCGTCTGTGCAGACAACCAACTTTGGTCGTGCTGGCGCGGTCACGGAGCAGAGGACAGGCGACTCACAGCCGGCCGGCTCGACCGGCGAGCCGGAACAAACGCCGGCATCGCCTTCCAGCGCTGGTGGTGTGTCGGCGCTGCGCGACCGCTTCAAGGGTGCACAGCCCATGGGCCAGCCCGCTCCGGGAGGAGCACCGTCTGTTCCTCGCATGCATACCGGCGCCAGCAGCGATAGCCGGGACGGAGTGCATGACGACGGCGAGGCGCCTCCGCCTCCAGTGCCCACGGGCTCTCGGCCGCCTGGCGCCTTCCAACTCCCCGGTCTTCCTTCTCGACCACCCCCACAGGAGGAGCAGCAGCAGCAGGAGGAGGAGGAGGAGGAGAGAGAGGAGCCGGCACGTGAAGCGTCACCTGTCCGCATTGCCGTCCCCGTTGCCCGCTCCCGCTCACCAGAGCCAGAACGCGAGGCTGCACCTGCTCCCGCACCTGCACCACCACGCGTCATTCCGGTGCCACCACCCCAGGAGGAAGAACCGGAGCCGGAACCGCAACCGGAACCGGAACCTGCAGCAGCCCACAGCGGCAGCGGCGGTGATGGCGGTGAGGGCAGCGGAAAGACGGCACTGATTCAGTACGACTACGAAAAAGCCGAAGACAACGAGATCGACCTGGTTGAGGGCGAATATGTCATAAACATTGTCCAGGTCGACGAAGACTGGTGGATGGGCACCAATACCCGAGGCGAAACAGGCCTCTTCCCCAGCAACTACGTCGAGCTTGTGGACGGCGGCGAGGAAGAGAAGCCTTCTGTGCAGTCGCATACTGCTCCGCCACCAGAGCCCGAGCCAGAATCTGCTGGACATGCCCAGGCAGCTGACTCTGACCATCCACGGGCCATTGCCGTGTATGATTACGAGGCTGGAGAAGACAATGGTACGTGTTTTTTTTTTTTTTTGTATCCTGATGGAGATGTCATTACAAACTGCCTCTTTTTTTTTTCTTGGGACCTTTACAAAAGTTGAAGCTAACAAGCGACCAGAGCTGAGCTTCCCCGAGGGTGCTGAGATTACAAAGGTGGAGTTCCCCGATGCCGACTGGTGGTTCGGCCACTACAACGGAAGCTCGGGGCTTTTCCCGTCCAACTATGTGCAGCTCCAGAATTAGAAGCCAGGTATTCCGACATGAGTGGAAGGCAAAAAAAGGTGACTTTGGCTGTGTGCCGACCCGCGGTTGTCTTTAGAGGATTTGAAAAAGCTGATGGGGAGGAAAGAGGCCATTTTTTTTTTGTTTTTGTTTTTGTGTTTCACCTTTGATTTGTACGTTTTATCAACTTTTTCGTGTCTCTTCTCTTTAAAAAGGGTTACGGGGGGCAAAAAAAAAAAAGATGTCAGTTTGAATCCTCGACGCAATGAGTGAGCTCTCTCTATGGCAATCCGCATTTTTGTCTTAAGATCCAAATAGGGAACTACGATGAGCTACGTTTGTCTCCTCCGCGGGAGAAAAAACATAGGCCGGCCCACTGCATTTGGAAACCGGCAAGCTGGAAGTTGTGTCTTCTGCTTTGCATTGAAGCCCACTGTTAGACCATCGGAAGAACGATGGTCGAGATTGAGAAAATAGGAAAGAAAAAGAGATCATATCGAATTTTCCTAGATATAAAAAAAAATCTAGTTCATTTGCATCTCATCAGATGTTGTGTCTTACTTATTACGACTTTAAAGCCATCGCAGTCCACCGCCCGTCCTTCACGACCAGAAACTCCCTGTTGAGCATCATTAACTGAACAAAAGAACAGCCACTTTGTCTCCTGTCCCTTCTCCCCTTAAAAAAAAAAGAGGGATAAAAAAATATAAAATAATAAAAAATAAAATTAGTACTGCGTAGTTGTCGCTGAACTGTCCCCCTTTTTTGCCAGTGGGCATCCCTGTTCCATACGTTTTTTTCTCTTGGTCTTTTTGGAATCGTCGCTAGATTCTTCTATTGCCAGCCCCAAACTCCCTGCTTCCACATAACCCAGTCCCAGTCGTTCGTGCTCGTCGAAAACGTCATTACCCGTCCTTTTTCCGGGATCTCTGTTTTTTTGTTTTTGTGCTTCTCCTTTTGCCCTTACAGACACTACCCGATAAACTCGTCCGTCAGCAGCAGTTCCCAGTCCTTTCCAGTTGACCAAGATTTTTGCATCAGAATTTTTGCACCGGACATCTAAAAGCAAAGCAACCGATTAGCCGGATGTCTCTCGTCTCGCTGAGCTAGACTTTTCAGGAGGTTGGAAAAAAAACAAAGGAAAAAAAAAAAAAAAAAAAAGAGAAGAGAAGGCCTTACTTGCATCATGCCACACGTTTCCATGACCAGCATGCGCTCCAGGATGCGCCGTCTCTGGTCTTCGTCCTGGCATTCACAGCCGGCCGTAAAGACGGGAAACAAAAGGCAGTTTTCGGCCGTGCCGCCGACGGATACGCGCTCGCAGCAGTCGATGATGTGCTGCACCGTTTCCCGGACTTGGGGATCGCTGGCCGGCTTCCCGAGAACTCGGCGCTGCAGATGCACGAGGGCAGTCCAGTGGTAGGCCTCGTTTGTCGCCTCCATCTCGATGCGGTCCCAGCGCACAAAGTCGCCGGAGTGGAGCAGATGCGCACAAGGCCGCGGCGTACGCGCCATGCTGTCGCGCACATCGGCCTCGAGAGCCGCCACGCGCTCCTCGACGGCCGCGCTGGGCACCCAGGCCCGCCACACTCGTCCGTCGCTGCCGCTGCCGCTGCCGCTGCCCTGCCTGTTGTACTGCAGCCGCAGCGGCTCGACTTCCCGCACAAGCTCGGCCACCTTGGCCAGGACGTAGATGCAGCGCGTGGTAAAGCCCATGATGCAGTCGATCTCGTCGTCGTCTTGGGGGTCGTACACTTTGTGGTCCAGAATCCACGCAGGCGACGCATCCGCCGGTCCGCCACTCAGTCCGCCGAGCACATCGAGGTAGGCAAACCAGCTCCACAGAAACGAACACACCTGGCCCTCGATGGAGCTGTGGTGTTCCACGCGCAGGCCCTCGGGGCGGGCCGCAATCAGATCGCGCGCAAGCATGAGGTGCTTCTGCCACGGGATGTTGTAGCCAAAGGCAGTCGGACATACTATGGCCAGAGATGCCAGCATGATGGCCGTCGCCACATTGGTGTTGGATATTTTCTTCTTGGGATCCGAGAGCGCTTTGCGCAGGGCCGGGAAGATGTCCTGCACCCAAAGGGCAATCCGCATGGCCGGCTCTCTCTGGCCCAACACACGAGCGCGGTGCGACGCCGAGTACGCCAGCAGCAGGCTGAGGAGGTTGTCGTTTTTCATGGCCAACTGCGGCAGGATCGTGCGGAACGGGTTCGACCGTGGGTCATCGTGCGGCACGAGGACCCGAGCCGTGTTGTTGATAAAGTGATGAAAGTACTGTTTTTTTTCAGAGTTAGCTATAATACCGGCTGTCCAGTGACAAGATCACAAACGACTCTGTGCCAACGGTTCACAGGCCCACCGGTTCGCCGGTGCAAAAACGTACCAGCAGGTTCATCGGGTTGTCGGTCAGCTTGCGGGGCAGCTGCTCAAGTGCGTGGGGGATGCGTACTTGCACGGGCTTGCTGTAGTATCCCCCAAACGCACGGCGAGCATCGTAGCCATCGGGCGCCAATGGCTGTCCATGTGCAGCATCGGCGCGTCTGACCGCCAGGGCATTGGTGTCGTCGTTCTTGCCCAGGTCCAAGTCCTGTAAGCCCCAGTCGATGCCGTAGTATGAGCTAGAAGGGTGGTGCACCCCCTTGTCGTGAGAGGTGTGGTCGAGGTACGGAGGAGCCTTCCTTGCTGGATCGGCAATTGGTGGCGGCGGGAGTGGTGCTGGCAGGGGAAGCGGCAAAGACGCCGATGGAGGCGGAGTAGGAGCAGCAGACGAGGAATCGTGTGGCCCAGACAGGAGCGAGCTGACGCTGAGCCGGCGGAAGTCATTGATGGTCTGCAGCTGAATGTGACTGCTGCCAGAGAGACGGGGAGAAGGGTGGGCGGCATGTCCGTCGTCGCTGGGGTGTGGAGATGCACCTTCGGTCTGCCCCCATGGAGAGGTGGACGATGAAACGGCAGGTTGGGAGACAAAGGCAGCCGGGACGAGTTGCTGCGGAGGCGAAGACGCAGAAGCGGATGTGGAGCCGGCCGAGGGCGAAGACAGGGGCCAAGTCCACGCAAAGTCACGGTCTGCGCTTTCGCTGGAATCGAGGCGAAGTCGCTTTGCGGACGGGTGCGGGGATTCAAGCGCGTCGCCATGTGATGTAGCCAGGCTGCTGAGCTGTGCGGATCCAGAATGGGGTGATAGATGGGCATGCTTGACGAGGGATGTGAACGGCGATGCCGAGGGTGCCTGTTTGCGGCGACCTGGCGAGCCAGATGTTTGCACATCAAAGCGAAACACTGTTTGCAACGGTGCGGCCGGAGGTGCGCTTCCTGTCTTCTGGCCGGTTCGAAACGAGCTGTCAGAATAGGCAGCAGTGGGGGGGTTCACAGAGACGGCCGAGACGGCAGGTTTTTGCGGGCGGGACGGCGATATCATGGCCGGTATCGACGACATCTGTACGGGAACAAAATCCAGCAGCTGTTGAAACGGGCCCTTTGCTGACGTTGCGAGCGAGGCTGCCGAGGCAGCAGAGGTGGAATGAGACGACGAAGACGAGCGCGGCGATGTGGCTGACACTGGGCGACCGTGGTGAGATTGAGATGGATCGTCATCGTCGGCGCCGCCATCGTCGCCATCCTGGTCGCCATCAAACTCTTCCCCTGCCTCGCCATTGACATTCAAGTGAATGGCCTTGAGTTGCGGCCGCTTGCTCCGGCGGCCATCCCAGTTGAGGCGAATGCCATAGTCGCATTGAAAGCCACCCTTGACACATCTGCCGAGACAAGACGGTTAGCCAACAGTTGAGCTCCAGTGCCCCCGTGCGTCATCAGAATTCCCAGGTTTCTTACTTGGCACAGCTGGGTCGCTCTTCTGTACACTTTACTTTTCTAGCTTTGCACGACCTGCAGTGTACGACGAAGCACATTAGCCTCTGCACAAGGAACAGAGAGAACAGAAAAAGCACGAAGCATAAACAAACAAACAGGATGCTGTAGAACACTGATGGAACAGTGAGACAATGAAACAATGAAGAAGCAACAATAGAAGCAACAATAAAAGAAACAATAGAAGCAACAATAGAAGAAACAATAGAAGCAACAATAGAAGGAACAGTGGGACAGTGGATCGCACCAGCAGCCGTTACGGCTCCGACTCTTCGGCTCCCGGCCGTCAGGCTTCTTTGGTCGCGGCATCGACCCACGGCCTCGCCAGACGATTCTGTTCAGACGCAGCCCCGGGTAACTTTCTTGGCTGTTACCAATCGAGCGGGCCCAATTGGCGGGTATTGCCCTTTTCTAAACATATACTCCTTCTTTTAACGGGGCAAGATCACGCTTTGCACGAGGACTGCATAGACTTGCGCCGTGTGCCTGGGCCGAGATTGGGCAGTAATACCATGCTTTGTCTGTTTGGTTGCGTCGGGTATTTTTTTTTTTTTTTTGGTGCTTGTGTGTATGCCTGTAAGAGCAATGACTTTGGGGGCAGCAAGGCAGACAGAGCAACACAATCCCCCTGTGCTCCAGAGAAAAGTCAGAATACCGACCGCTGCGGCTCACAATGAATGACGACTTGAAATGCTGCCGATTAGGTATCGAGTTGGGCAGACGCAAAACCCTCCTCAACAAAACCCACACGCTGTCAACAGATATATCGATGCCGCCTGGCTTTTGGGTGAGACAAGGTTGAGAAAGAAGCGCCGAGTGCTCCGACAAAAAAAAAAGGGCAAAAAAAAAAGTAAGAATCAAATATAAAATATATCACAAGAGAGATGTAGAAGGATACGACATTCGAAAAAAAAGTCCAGAGATCGTCAAAGAAATGCAAAGTAAGCACTCGTTGCTAGGTTTCTGTTCTGTTGTACGTCCCATCTGCAATATCTCTTCTCTTTTTCTAGCTGGGCAAAAAAGTCGATTATGTACGGGAGTATTTCCTTTAGGCCGTCACCTTCCGGGAGGGGCGCGGCTGTTCTAGCAGACGCTTCTGAAGAGAGAGAAGGGGAAGGGGAGGGGGTGAGGGATTGCAAGAGAAGAATGGTTGATTGCCCCCATCAAAGCACATTTGCGTTTTATCAACGGGCAAAAAGATTGTGCAATTGGCGGGGTGCGTTTTGAACTACAAAGTTCGTTCTCCGGCTAGATAAGGCTCTTCCTTACGATGGAAGTTATTACTTCACCGCTGCTTGTATTACTGTGGGATATAACGGGGATATGGAAAATACTACGACGGGTCGCAGCAAAGTACTGGTTTCGTGGACTTTGGTGCCTTCCTCTGCAGAGTGGATTGCGACTTCCCTTTGTACGAAGGAGGAGTAAAAAAATTAGCGCCTGCCCAGACAAAGCCTTTATCAAAAGCTTTATCAAGCAGGAACAATCGCGTAGCAGATAGCTGCATTTTATGCAGAACGTTCTTACCCACGTAATCCGTGCGTAATGCATGGCAAGTGGCAGAGCAAGTGGCAGAGCAGGAGACACAGCCCACCGACGCAGAGCTGGCGATTGCAGACGAAATCAAATCGAAGAGGAGCAGAACAAACAAACAAACAAAAATAAAAATAAAAATAAAAATAAACCAACTGCGAGGCGGCTGCACCGGGGCGGCTGAAACCTTTCAGGAACAGATCAGAAAAAGAAAAAAGGGGGGTGTTGCGTATATTAAATCCAAGGAAACTCACAGGGCAGACGGCAAGATATCTCTCGATTCCTTTATGCCTTTTTAGGTTTTTTTGACGGTTTTAAGATTTTTTTGTGACTATTTTGTGCGGTTTGCTATGACAAGAACATGACTGCTAGAAATCTACCGTGGCTTTCCTTTTTTTTTTTGTTCCCCTGCATTTTCCCCTGCCCAGGCGACTGGCCCTGCTCGCCCACGCGGCCACAGGCCGGCTATATTATGTCAATGTTGAGTATCTTGATGTCCTCTTCTGGCCGCTCCTTGTAGGTTGGTGTGTTTTCAATGCGGTGCACAACATCCATGCCTTGGTAGACGCGACCAAAGATGGTATGTTTGTTGTCCAGCCAGGGCTATTCTGTCAGTACTGTGGGAGCTTGGGACGCGAACAGCAATGAAACAAAAAAAGGGGGGGGAAGGAGAAAGACAGAAAGACAAAGACAGAAAGACAAAGACAGAAAGACAGAAGCATACCGTCTTTTCGGTGGTGATGAAAAACTGGCTGCCGTTGGTGTTTGGGCCGGCGTTGGCCATGCTGACGGTGTAGGGGCGGTCGTGTTTGAGGGAGCTGAACTCGTCGTCAAAGGGCTTGCCCCAGATGCTCTCGCCGCCGGTGCCGTCGCCGAGGGGGTCGCCGGCCTGGATCATGAATTTGCGGATGACGCGGTGGAAGATGGTGTTGTTGTAGTAGCCGCGCTTTGCGTGGGTGACAAAGTTTTCGACGGCGCGGGGGGCGGAGCCGGGGAAGAGGCGGACGTAGATGTCGCCGTAGGTGGTGTGCAGGACGGCGGCGGAGCCGGACGCGGCGGCCTTGTCGGCGGCGGCGGCGGCGCCGCCCTTTTTGCCGCGGGCGCCGGCGGCCGGGGCGGCGGTGGGCCTTTCGTTGAGGACGTCGCGGGAGGCCTTGGCAATGTCCTCGTGGTTGGTGAACATGTAGAAGCGCGGCTTGCCGACGCCGGTGGCGACGAGCAGGGGGTCGCGGGCCTCGGACTCCTGCAGCAGCGGGTTGCTGGACGCGGCCATGGCCAGGGTGGTGACGGACTTTTTCAGCGGCTGGCCCTGGTAGAGGGCCAGCTGCAGCGGGCGGAAGCCCTCGTCGGCGCCGTACAGGCGCACGACCTGGTTGGTGTAGGTGTTGACGACCTTGATGCCGAGCATGGACCCGTACAGCACAAAGTGGCCGGACTCGTCGAAGATGACGTTGGCCTTGTCGCGCAGCGCGTCGGACTCGATCTCGGCCTCGGCGGCCAGGCGCCGGCCAAAGTCGACGGGGTCCAGCTGCCGCAGCGCCGTGCCGGCCAGCTGCATGTCCTCGGTCGTGCGCAGCGACTCGTCGTACGTGCGCAGCAGCCGGCCCGAGGCAAAGTCGAACACGCGCACCTTGCGGTCCGGCAGCGAAAAGGTGGCAAACTGCTGGTCGGTCGGCGACAGCGTCAGCGCCGTCGGCACCGCCCGCGCCTTTTTGAACTCGAACAGGCCCGTCGCGCTCTTGAGCCGAAAGACGTTGTCCGGCTTCGTGAAGGCGCCGCCCGCCCGCCAGTACTCCACCATGCCGCCGGCGTCGGCCGACACCACGCAGTCGAAGCTGTCGTTGAACGCCATCAGCGTCACCACGCTGCGGTGCAGCGTCGACAGCGTGTGCAGCGGCGGCTGCATGGCCGAGTCGGCGGCGGCGGCCTGTGTCGCCGCTGCCGGTGTCGCGTCTTGGGATGCCGCCGCGGCCTGCGCGGCCTGCCTTGCCGACGCCACGGCCGCCGCACTGGCCGCCGCCTCGGCGCGGCCGTCGTAGATGTGGATGACCGGGCGGCTGGCGTCAGACACGGCCAGCAGCGGCAGCGAGGCGCCGCGGCGGTGCACCCAGCAGATGCAGCGCGGCACATAGTCCAGCGAAATCATCGACAGCAAGTCAAAGGTGACCACGTCAAAGATCTTGATCGTCTGGTCCGTGCCGGCCGACGCAAAACTGCGCCCGTCGCGGCTGGCCGACACCGACGTGATGGCGCCCTGGTGCGCGCTGAACTGCTTCACAAACTCGATGCCGTCGGCCACCTTTTTCCAGAACTTGACCACGCCGTCCGTCGACGTCGTGATCAGAAAGTCCGTCGTCGGCGTCAGCGTCAGAAACGACAGCTGCTCCTTGTGCATCAGCGACTTGGAGTACCGCTTCGACTTGGGCAGCGCCGACACGTAAAGCTTCTCGTGCCGCAGCACCCGCCGCTTTTTCTTCTTCGGCGCCGCCGCCGCCGCCTCCGATGGCAGCTGCGGCCCCACGTCGTCGTCCGAGTCCGAGTCCGAGTCCGAATCAGAGTCCGAATTGGATTCTGCTGAGCCTGTAGAAGGAAGGGGGAAAAAAGACATTGTCAGCATGCAGCTCTGCACCGGCTGGACTGTCTGATAGACTTCCATCGCAAGTCACTTACCCTTGGCAGCCGCCTTTGCATCCGTCTCCGAGAACTCGGCGTGGCTCCGCTTGTTTGGCCTGGGCTCTGTGCCCTCTGTGCCAGCTTCGTCTGCCATGGTCCGTCAAGCTGTGGTGGTGTTTGGGATGTTCAGCAGCTAAGGCTCCGGGAGGTTTGTGGGCTATAAGTTGTACGTCGTGCCGTCGGACTGGCCCATCCAGTTCTGTTTGGCGTTCTGTTGCAAAGTATTTTTACCCCCTCTGCTCTACGTAGTTTTTTTTGCTCGTTTGATTGGCCCGTCGTCAGGTGCAGGTAAATATAATAATATGGAATTTAATACGCCGTAATACACCTAGCGACCAACTGTAAATTTAGCGCTGGCTGGAAAATGGAGAGCCCTGAAAATCCCCCCAGCTTACTCGTTCTGGCCGATGATGTCACCCGCAAAAATAACTGCACTTCCCGAAGCTGCCGACCTGCGAGGCCCAAAAAAAAGGCAAGCTTTCCCAAACTTTGCTCTTCTGCCATCATCCCCTATCCTCCTTTGTGGTCTGCTCAGCCCGTGGCAATGGCGCCCAAACACCCTCTGCAGCGCCTCGACTCGCCGTCGCGCACCTTCTCGTACGCCCTCCACCTCGCCGGCATCTGCTCTTTCTTGGCCTCCTTTGTCTACCTGACCCTCTTTCCGCAGATGCCTGAAGGAACGTTTGGCGGCAGCTTCCAGTTTCTCACCATCCTGGGCCTCGCCCTGTCGCTCGCCACCTTTGTCATCGGCTATGCCGGCGACCTGGCGCTCGCGCCGCAGCTCTTCGCCTTGAAGAACCGTCTGGCCGTGTGCGTGGCGCCGCTCGAAGTGCTCATCAGCATCCTCTACTGGGGCCTGCGCGCCATCGACAAGAATCTCGTTTTCCCGCCCGACCGCATCGAGCTGCCGCTGCTGCCCGACCTGGGCTTCCATGCCGCCCCCGCCATCTTCTTGGCCCTCGACCTGTTCTTGTTCAGCCCGCCCTGGACCATCCGCGTCTTCGAGGCCTTTGGCATCAGCCTGACTCTTGCCTTTCTCTACTGGGGCTGGGTCGAGTGGTGCTTCAGCTACAATCAATTGTAAGCTTTTGGCCTTTTTGGCCTTTTTGGCCTTTCCTGGCTTTGCCTACTGTGGTGCTTCTTTTTTCTCTTGCGTCTTTGCCTGTTCATCCCCTGTGCTGCTTCGTTTTCTCTGGCTTCTTTGCATGTTCATCTCCTGTGCTGCTTCGTTTTCTCTGGCTTCTTTGCCTGCTCGTTTTACTAAGGCAATCCAAAACAGCTATCCGTACCCAATCTTCGAGCTTCTCGACACGCCCTTTCGCGTGCTGCTGTTTGGCTTCTCGGCCGTCCTCATGACCCTTAGCACGATGGCGCTGAAAGCATCCCACGGCTTTGTCAACCGCGGCTTGAAGGGCGTCCAACCAACGAAGACGGAATAAACGTCAAGTCAGCCTCGATAACTCAAGGCGGAGGAATGTCATCCTTTGGCAGTCTCTTCAAAGACCATACGAGCAGAGGATTGGCTGTCGACATTGTTGGTATGGATACTCTGGCTGCTTTCGTGCTGTTGTTCCGCTTGCCATGTTTATGTTGTCTGTTGGGCGTGCCACCCACGCCTTTCACTATTTCCGGATAGAGGTGTGAATAGCCTGGTCTCTTTAAAAAGTTCCTTGCTACAAGTCAACGATACGATCAACCGTCACTAGCCAGCGCGCAAATCCCTTGTAGCAGGAACCCTTGGGCCCGCTATTGCCACCCATTAACTGGGAACTTGCGGTCTAGCAGCGAAAAAAAAAATTGACTGAGTCACTCGATAGAACGGCGAATTATAGAGCCAGTAATTATATTAGGAGACGGTTTAAAAAAATATTTTTTTCATAGCAAAAATGTAGCCTTGACGACAGCCATATAGTTTTTGTGACGCACAAGTTTGATCTGAAGTTCTGCTTGGCGAATCCTTGGTCGCCTTTCTCCTTGTTTCTCCTCCCTCCTTCTTTCTGTGTGTAATTGCACCAGAGTTTACTATTTTCCCACGTCAATCCGTATGCTGCTTTTTTCCACAAAGCAAAAAAAGAAGCACCGTCGTCTTACACGCATACACGCCTTGAGTCACAATGGTAAGCTCAATCGCCCCGGCCCAGTCCGACAACTCCTGCGAGATGTGGAACCTTTGGTTTCTGGCTTCTGGCGGCCGTGGCTGACCTGTAATTTTTGTTTGCAGTCCTTCTTCATTGAGAACCCAAATGTCGGCAACCGACAACAAAGCGAAGATTGGCGGAGTAAGCTGTTCTTCCCTGTCCTTTCTTTTTTTCGGATTTCACGTCTTGCCATGGCGGAAGACTGACTGACGTGGCGGCTTTGTAGTTCGCGGGTACAACCCGTTGACGCCGCCGGACCTGCTGCAGCACGAGATCCAGCAGACGGCCGAGTCGAAGCGCACGGTGCTGCAGGGCCGGCTCGACGTGGAGGCGGTTGTCAAGAACACGGACGCGCAGCAGCGGCTGCTGGTGATTGTGGGGCCGTGCTCGATCCACGACCCGGCGGCGGCGCTGGCCTACTGCGACCTGCTGCTGGGGGCGCGCGAGAAGCACAAGGACGAGCTAGTGATTGTGATGCGGTCGTACCTGGAGAAGCCGCGGACGACGGTGGGCTGGAAGGGCCTGATCAACGACCCGGACATTGACAACAGCTTCCAGATCAACAAGGGCCTGCGCCTGTCGCGCCAGCTTTTTGTCGATCTGACCAGCCGCGGCATGCCGCTCGCCAGCGAGATGCTCGACACCATCTCGCCGCAGTTCCTGGCCGACCTGCTGTCGGTCGGCGCCGTCGGCGCCCGCACCACCGAGAGCCAGCTGCACCGCGAGCTGGCCTCCGGCCTGAGCTTCCCCGTCGGCTTCAAAAACGGCACTGACGGCACCCTCGGCGTCGCCATCGACGCCATCCGCGCCGTCAAGCACCCCCACCACTTCCTGTCCGTCACCAAGCCCGGCGTCGTCGCCATCGTCGGCACCGTCGGCAACGACGACTGCTTCGTCATCCTCCGCGGCGGCACAAAGGGCACCAACTACGACCCCGCCAGCATCGCCGACGCCAAGGCCGCCCTGGCCAGCACCGGCCTGCCCCAGCGCCTCATGGTCGACTGCAGCCACGGCAACTCGCTCAAGAACCACAAGAACCAGCCCAAGGTCGCCGCCGTGCTGGCCGAGCAGATCGCCAACGGCGAAACCGGCATCATGGGCGTCATGATCGAGAGCAACATCAACGAGGGTAAGTCGACGAGACGATCGAGTGAGAGCAGGGAAGGACAAAAAAGGAGAGGGTCTGGGGTCTGGGGTCCAGCCAGCCAGCCCAATGCTAACACCACACCACCAGGCAACCAAAAGGTCCCCGCAGAGGGAAAGGCTGGCCTAAAGTACGGCGTCAGCATTACGGATGCGTGCATTCACTGGGACGACACGGTTGCCGTGCTAGATCAGCTCGCAAATGCCGTAAAGAAGAGGAGAGAGGTCTTGAGCAGAAACGGCCACGCCGAGAACAAATGAACGGCTGGTACGCCTCGGGCGCGCCCCATTCTTTGCCGCTTTGCCAAGATGCGGGCCAGAAAAGGCAGCCCTCGAGTCTGCCAACTCAGAAAGACGGGCTCCTGCCGCATTGTCAACCTGCTTCGTGGAGGTCAAGTTTGCAAAGCAGTTCGTCCTGGAATTTAAGGCGTTTGGTGGAGCATAGGTCGGGGCAACTCAAAAGTTTTTTTTTTTTTTTTTTTGTTTTTTGTCGTTTATATTCTCTTTTTTGGGGGCGCGTTTTCTGGCTTTCCTTGTTTTTTGTTTTTAGAAACTTTTCTTCTAGCATATGTATCTGCATACCATCCAATCTCGCTCGCATATAGGGTCGCTGAAGAATAGAGCAATGTCGTCGCGACTATGTGCAATTATTCCGGCGGAACTCCCATCTGCTACCTCGGCTAAGGCCCTAAAATCTGTAGCTCTTTTTGAGGCATGTTACACAAGGCTCCGTAACAGGCCACCACAACATCTAAAAAGGCCATCATATTGAGCCCATTAACAGACAGCATTGCCCACTCGAGCTTTTGCTTGCAGCAGCCTTTGTCCGTCTTAGGGCGTGTTGGTTTAGCCAGCCCCTCCTCGTCAAGGGCGGTGGCATGTTTCTCGCTTGCTCGTATTGAGCGATTAAAATGTTTGGCTTGGCAGCCCTTGGGCCGAGCATGTCACGTGCCCAACCGCGTGATTTGTGCTAAAACCGGGTCGACCAATGAGCGCCGGGCTAAACCGGAATTATGCTCTCACCTCTGCAAGATCCAGCGAGCCAATTTGCAAAAAAATCCCTTTGGCTTTTTGTTTTGTGAGGCACCACTGCCAGACGACTCGGCTTCCCGTTCTCTTCCTGGGCTTTATAATTTGCTGCTGTTTGCATCGCCGTGCGCAACCCCCCCCCTCCCAATTGCGTCCGTTTTTTTGGCCGTCAATTGCGTCCGGACCATTCGCTTCCTGACAGCTGGCGTCTCCATCTTGTCGATTTTCGTCCTTGTTTTGTTTCCCGACACGCCGACAGCCAAGGTCTCTCCCCTCCGCCCACCATGTTTGCAAAGACTTGCCTGCGGTCAGCACAGGCCGTGGGCGGCGCACGACGGAGCTTCGTTCAGGCCACCAAGGTGAGAAAGACGGAAGACGTTGCACGTTCAGCTGTATTATTACCCGCGTTTTGTGTATTTTGCGACACAAAACACTCGAAATGGCCGTTATTTTGCTGGAGAAGATGGCGTGATGTTGGCTGGCGCCGCCATTGTTACATTTCTGTTGTGATGGAGGATTTTCATCATTCTCGTTTCGTGTTGTTTCAAGAACCATTGGCATCGGAGGAACCTTTTCGGCTGACTCGTGTGTTTTTTTCATTTAGCGTGCTGCCTCGACCTCGAGCTCCGGCAGTGCCGCCGGCGATGCAAGATCCGCCCTCCGCCTGAATATCGCTGCTGCCGCGTCCACGGCTGCTGCTATCGGCTCAATTGGCTGGTACTACCATCTCTATGGACCTGTCGCCCAGGCCATGACGCCGGCAGAGGAAGGGTAAGCCGTTTTTGATGAGACAGTGATAATGAGGATATAAGGCGATCTGGCGGTGTGACGGGGAAGCAGGCGTTTTGTATGAGGAACGCCTCTTGGACAAGAAACAAAACAGCATGGGCCGTTTTCTTGACTTGCTACGTGCAGAATCAATATTTGGCGCCGAACTTCTGGAGCACATTGGACAGGGGGGCTAACATATTTTTTTTCCTTATTTTAGGCTTCACCCTACGCAGTATCCCTGGGTTCATAAAGAATTTCTCAAGACCTTTGACCACCAAGCGTACGTCCCTACTGGCTCTTTGTTTTTCTTTTTATTCTTTCATCCCACCCCCGCTCTTTTTTTTTTGTGTTTCTTATGTGTTTGTGTTTACGATTTGTCTAATGCTGGCTTTTGGTCTTGTCTGCCTGCAGCCTTCGCCGTGGTTTCCAGGTCTACCGGGAAGTTTGTGCTGCGTGCCACTCGCTAAGTCGTGTGCCATACCGCTCGCTGGTCGGGGCAGTCTTGACGGCCGACGAGGCCAAGGCCATGGCCGAAGAAAACGAGTACGACGACGAGCCGAATGAGCAGGGCATAGTGGGCAAGCGCCCCGGCAAGCTGGCCGACTACATTCCGTCGCCGTACCCGAACGAGGAGGCGGCGCGTTTCGCCAACGCGGGTGCGCTGCCGCCGGACCTGAGCCTGATTGTCAAGGGCCGCCACGGCGGCTGCGACTACATCTTCTCGCTGCTGACGGGCTATCCGGATGAGCCGCCGGCCGGCGCGCAGGTGGGCGCGGGCCTCAACTTCAACCCCTACTTCCCCGGCACCGGCATCGCCATGGCGCGGGTGCTGTTTGACGGGCTCGTGGAGTACGAGGACGGCACGCCGGCGTCGACGTCGCAGATGGCCAAGGACGTCGTCGAGTTTCTCAACTGGGCGGCCGAGCCGGAGATGGACGACCGGAAAAAGATGGGCATGAAGGTGCTCGTCGTCACATCGGTGCTCTTTGCGCTCAGCGTGTGGGTCAAGCGGTACAAGTGGGCCTGGCTGAAGTCGAGAAAGATTGTGTACGACCCGCCCAAGCTGGGTGGCGGCCATCACTAAAAGCCCCCTTCCCCCGGCAAGAAGAGGAAAAACCAATTTAGAAAAGGACAGCCACTCTTGTCCGCCACCGATTTCAATGGCAAAGTGTTCTGGTCGGGCTTTTGGAGGTGTCGGCGGTTGTACGTTTCATCGAATCGAAAGGGGTCGTAAATAATGTGAGCGGGTCAATAAAAGGCAATTCTTCAAAACTAGCGAGACGCATCGAAGAGAAATGGGAAGAAGAACAAAAAAAAAAAAAAGACAAAAAAATACGAAAACGATGGCAACCCGTCTCCGTTGCCTGCTGAGTGGAGCGGGAAATGCCACATTGGCAAAGGTGGTGGAAAAGGAGGAAAGATGACAGGAGTTGTCAGCCTGGGTTTTCAGAGTCTTAGACGGTGGGGAGGGGAGAAGGAGGAGGTGGGATTCGCAGAGGCCGATTGTAAATCAACGACGATTTTTGGTTTTGATTGTCGTCTTTTCTCTTTTCGTCCCTTTTTTTTTTTTGTCATCTTTATAAATACACAAATTTACCATCTATTGTTCTTGTATTTTGGCTATCAAACAACGGGCATGTTGGCTGTATGGAGATGGGTTTTCGACAGGATGTTGGGGCATTTGCTTCAATGTCAGTTTTCTCTCTTGTCCGTTTTCACATGCAGCTTAAATCGGTTTCCAATCCCATGTTGTTCGTTGCTACGGATGCGTTATTGAGCCATGGTGAAATTTAGGGCGATGCCCCTCAGTGTCTTTCTCGCCACAGCAACAACACGGAGACTTTTAACTTTGTCTTACAGACCTCGACAGTGTCGTTTACGTTCGCTTTTGCTTTTTTTTTTTTTTTTTTTTTGCTTTTCCTTTTTTTTCTTTTTCTTTTTTTTAAACACGCTCCCCACTCTCTTACAAAAAATGCCAGCATCGTCGGATTATGCAAAACTCAGCTTGTCCACGGCCCGGCAGATCCTGGAGAACTTTGACGTAGCCGACGATCCGGATTCCAGAGCTTTCTTGGCCGAGATTCTTGCATCTGGGGCCGTGCCGGCAGAAGAGGTGGGCGAGCTCTGTCGCTTGAGCGTGCTGCGCAACGACAGAGACAGAGAGGGGAACCGGAGCAGCAGCAGGAGAAGAAGCAGGGCAAAGGGCGGCACGAAAGCAACAAAAAGGGGCAAAGGGAGCACGGCAAGATGTAGGACGAAAGGGCCTAAAGAGGCGAATGAGACAATTCTCAGGAACAAAGGCAGCGTCTATGCCGCCGCAGCCTCACCTTTTTTCGACAACGATCCGGCTGTGGATGAGATGCAGAGCAATGTTCTGCAAGACGAAGCAGGACAACAAGAGAGCAACGATGCAGACAGCAGCCTCAACCACAACGACCACAGCGACCACAACAACCACAGCGACCACAACGACCACAGCGACCACAACGACTACAACAACCACAGCGACCACAACGACCACAGCATGCATGGCCTTTCGTCGTCCCGGCTTGTGGCCGTCATCACCCGGACAGTCGTTCTCAATGGAGGACCGCCGAAATCGAGCACAGACAACAGCGCCGGCCTTTTGGATTTTGGTCGGCAAAGCAGGACCGGACCGCCAAACACGAAAGAAAACGGCCGTCCTCGCCAGGGCGGTGGTGACGGCGTGTCGGTGCTGGTCAAAGACGAAGACTCGGCTTCGGCTGTGTCGATGCCACTGCTGTCGCCGTCGTCACAGGCTCGGCCGCCCGGCACGCCGGCGGCACCGGCCGGACGACAAGCCACCAAGCTGTCGCCCTATTTCGCGGACTCGTCCGGCCAAGACGCGGCCGCCCCCGGGGGGCGGAAGCCTCTGCCGCCGCCGGCAGGTCCGTCGCCCCGGCGGCTCCGCGGCACGGTGTCCCGGCTGCCGTTTGCGCGGCTGACGGCGCCGCAGTTTGGGCTGGTGCAAGAGCAGCTGGCCGGCGAGCCGTTCTGGCTGCTGGTGGCCATGGTGTTTCTGACGCGCGTCAGCGGCCAGGCGTCGCTGCCGGTGTTCTGGCAGATCAAGCAGCGCTACCCCACGCCGGCCGCGCTGGCCGCCGCCGATGCCCGAGACCTGGCCGCCTCCATCCGCCACCTCGGCCTCGAGCACGTCCGCACGGCCGCCATCCAGCGCTACGCCCGCACGTGGCTGCAGCAGCCGCCACGGCCCGGCGTGTGCACGCTCGTCAAGAACTATCCGCAGCCGTCAGACGCCGACTTGGCCGAGATGCGGGCTGCCCATGCCGAAGACGGCGTGCCGGCGTCCGCCTCCGCCACCGCCGCCGCAACGCCACCCATCGTGCCGACCAAGGGCTCCATGTGGGAAATCGGCCACCTCACCAACGGCCACTATGCCGTCGACTCGTGGCGCATATTTTGCCGCGATGCCCTGCTCCGGCCAGCCGGCGAAGGCGAAGCCAGCCCGGGCGACAGCCTGTTCCAGCCCGAGTGGATGCGAGTGCTGCCGCGCGACAAAGAGCTGCGCGCCTATCTGCGCTGGCGGTGGATGCGCGAGGGCTGGGACTGGGATCCGCGCACCGGCGACCGAACGGTGCTGCGGGAGGAGCTGCGGCGAGCCGTCGACGAAGGCCGCGTTGGCTACGACGACAGTGGCCAGCTGCAGATACGCCCGGCTGCAGAGGCGGACGAGGGTCACAGCACATGACTGCCTTGGAAGGAACTTAAAAGGAACTGATTGATAACCAAAAAGCAGTTGAGAAGATTGATAATTTATATACCCAAAAATACCCCAAAATACCCAGTCAAATAACAATACTTTTCCGCTTTCATAATAGTCCTTGACAGTCGGGTATCATCATCCAATCAAAAGAATGAGCCGGCCAGCCACTGGGATGGCTGGGGCGAAACCAAGAACATAGAATATAGAGAACATACAGAACATACAGAACAAACTCCAAAAAGTGAGCAGACCTAGTAGCCAAACGAAAGAATATATGTGGGAGAGAGATGAGAGAGAGGGGGGATAGAAAGAGAGAAGAGAAAAAGAGAAAGAGAGAGTGTGTGTCCCTCTTAGTGACCGCCAATTTGGCCCTTGGGAATGGGCGGGATCCAGCCAACGGCCACGTTGACGGCAATGTGGATGACGCCTATGACCCAAAAGGCCTTGGCAAAGTTGGTGCCGCCGTCCATGAAGCGGAAGATGACGGCAAAGACGATGCCGCCGAGGTTGCCGCAGGCGCCGGTCAGGCCCGACACGATGCCGTTGGCAAACGGATGGACGTGCGGCACCAGCGCAAAGTTGGCGCCGTTGCCGGCCTCGACAAAGATGGCCGCCAGCGCCACCAGCCCGTACATGGTCGGCGCGTGGTGCGAGTCGACCTGGCCCACCACCACCAGCAGCCCGCCGCCCAGGACGCCGCAGGCCGTGATCCAGTGCTTCTTGGACCACAGGCTGCGCCCGCTGGCGCTGTAGAGCACGTCCGCCACCACGCCGCCCAGCGGCCGCGTCACCACGTTGAGAAAGCCAAACATGGCCGCCCAGTCGGCCGCCCTGGTCTGGCCCAGCCCCGGGAAATTCTTGACGTAGTAGTTGGCCAGCGTCGCGTCGATCGCCAGCTCCGCCCCAAACGAGCACATGTACGTCGCCATCAGCGCCCACGTCTGCGCCGAAAGCGCCACCTGCAGCGCCTCCCGCGCCGTCGGCGCAACCACAATCTCGCCCTTGGCCGTCTCCACCATGTCCTTGCGGCTCAGGTGCGCCTCAAACTCGGCAAACCGCTCCGGGTCGGCCTCCCGCTTCCGCTGCTGCTTCTGTTTCCGCTTCTGCTGCTGCTGCTGCTCTTCCTCAACCACCTGCGGCTCCAACTCCTCTGGCTGGGGAGGCTTCTTCTTGCCCCCATCGTCAACAACCGCCTCCGGCTCTGGCGGCGGCGTCGTGGGCTTGCCGCCATGGTTGTCCGTCTTACCCACAATCACAGACTCGCTCGAGTCGGCAGCGACGCCGTGCGCCAGCAGGTTCCGCTGAGCCAGAAGCCCGCGCTCGTTCCACGTGCCCTCCGGCGTGTCCGGGCAGAGCAGGAGCATGCCGATGCCCGTGGCAAGCACCATGATCAGAGGCACAACAAACGTCATCCGCCAGGCCTTGTCGGCCTCGTAGCCAAAGCGGTGCACAAACGAATCAAACACCGCAGGCATGATAAAGTACGTAATGCCGCCGCCCGCATTGCCCAGCCCGCCCGTCAGCGCGTTGGCCGTGCCCACCACGTTCTTGTCGAAAAAGCCGGTCGTCCAGACCTGGCACGGCACAAACGTGCCGCCCAAAATGCCAATAAAGAACCGGATCGTGTACAGGCCGCTGGCCGTGTGGATGAGCGGTGCCAGCCCGACAGGAATGGCGCCCAGCAGCAGCAGCCCGCAAAACACCTTGCGCGGTCCAAACTGGTCACAGAGCGGGCCGCATATGGCACGAATACAAAGCCTGTCGGTTGTGTCAGCCAAAATGAGCGTGAACAGGAAGGGCAGGTGAAAGGCGCGGCAACGCCGAGTTGCGAACAACAAAAAAAAAGGGGGGGGGCTTGAAACACGAACGTTGCACTGAGAGAGACAATGTTGGAGTTGGCCACCTGAGCCGGAGTGAGCCTCAAGTCGGCCTTGATGGTCTGCGTCAACTATTGTATGAAGTACCCGTCAGAATAAGTAACATCGTAAGCACAGAGGCGTTTCACAGCTAGGCCATCCAATACCATTCTGCACTTACCAGCGGTGGAAAGGCATACCACGCCCAAAAGGCAATCATGAAGCCAACCCACGAAAAGAAAAACACCCTCCCGTACATGTTGATGGGGTTGAGAGCTGGAATCGACCGTGCCTTCTTGGTAATGGGGTTCAGCTCAGGCGCCCCATAAAGGTCTTTGAATCTGAAGTGAATACCCATGGCAGGCACACCGCAGGTAGAGAAGAAAACAAATAATCAAAAAAAGTAAAGACGAAAATAGAAATATATATATATATATATATATATATGTATATGTATATGTATAGCAAATCAAAGGCGAAAAGCCAAAAGTAGGGTATCCAGAAAAGATATGGGAGAGGGAGATAGAACTGGATGGGGATGCCGGTAAGTAAGAGGGACTGGTGTGATTATAATGGCCGCCTTGGATTGTGTCGCCCTACTGCCTCATATAAATGGACACAAGGGGGGATCTTGATCCATAAAATCACAACAGCGAGAGTGTCGACATGTGCTGGGTTATATATACCAAACAAGCCAGCCTTATCGTGCTTCTGTGATCCAACCTGTGTCGTGTTAGCATTCACTTGTCGTGATTCGCATCCATTATTGCAAAAGGAGGCTTGGCAGCTAGCCGAACTTGGGACGAGGTTGTGTTGCGAGGAGATGCAGAGTCCAGCTGTCACGCTGGCTCTAGCTTAGGCAAGGAGCAAGAACCAGGAGATGCAGAGTACAGTTGTCATCTGGCTCTAGCTTAGGCAAGGAGCAAGAACCAGGAGATGAAGAGTACAGTTGACATGCTGGCTCTAGCTTAGGCACGGATCAAGGACGTATCAAGGACGTTTCGACAGCACTATAAAGGAGCCACTTGGCCGTTTCCGGAGATGCTTTCTCCAAGCAGCCTCGTTGCCGCGGGAGGAAACATTTACAGCGATTGTGACCGCAGGGGGTATAACAGTAAAACAAATCAAAACCATGAAACTTACGAGAGAGAATCCAGGGCCCAGTAGGAGAAGGCAGAAGGTGGAAGTGGAAGAAGAGAGAGGGCGAGAAGGGAGAGAAGGGAGAGAAGCAGAGACAGGATGAAAACTGTTTTTGACAACCAAATCAACCAAATCAACAGGAGAGGAAAAAATGCAATTAGAAACCTGCTGGTTTTCTTAAAGCCCAATTGTCGTTGTCTATCACCAACCCCATGCTCGGTACTTCGGCCAAGTGAAACGTGACAGAATCGTAAAGGAAACTCATTACAGGCTGATGCCTGTCCGATCCTGCCCTGTTCTGTCGTGCGAAATATGCACATGCAACGGTGATGGAGCCTGTATCACCCTGTGCGTCCGACTTTGTGATACTTTCTGCTCTATATGCAGTCGTCATACAGAGTACAGAGACACTTGGGATGCATTGGTCCTCAAGCCTATACTCCTCCGCGTCGCTTGCAAAGGAACGACAAAGGAAACGCCTTGCGTGGGAGGCACACACCGGGCAGCAACCACGGCACCCCTTATGACTCGTAGAAGCGGCAGCGCCAGCTTTTCTCTCTCTCATACGCCCCGCGTTGCAGCAGGGCTCCAGGGCACGACAGGCACCCCCAACACACACACGCGCCTTCAAACCCTGACCGCGCGTCAAGCCACCAAATACAGCAAATTAGGGTGTGCTGCGGGATGGCCCGTGGTTGGCTGGTTTTTTTTTCTTTGTACGCCGATGAGGCCAAGGCGTCGCGGTTGATATCACCCTCTTATCTCTTGCCGTGGGATGAGCCAAATCGATTTGGTAGGGGAACGCTGTGCAGCCAAGAGATAAGAAATCTGCATTCTTCTTTTGTCCCGCCAGAATGGACATCGACCAAAATAGGAGGATGTGTGAGATTTCACGATCTCCGCGGGTCCTCCACGGAATTCTCCTATTTTAAACAGGATGATGGAGGAAGAGAAAAAAGGCATGAAATGAAACGTCCGAGGAAGAATATTCAAAAAAAAAAAGAAAAGAAAAGGACAAAACTCAAGGTAATATAATACTCCCATGTTATTTGGAAGATTTTTTTTTTTTTTTTTCTTTTTTTTTCTTTTTTTTTATATTTAAATTTCCCTCATTCACCCCTTTGAACTGTTGGAAGGCACGATTGACGGATTTGGTGTAGCGGCTTTTTTTCAGCAGTTTTTTCCCATTGTGCACAGCGCCTTGATTACGCTGTAATCCCTTTGGGTGGCACTGTTGGATGCTACTTTTACGAGTAGACGCCAGTTGTCATGTCCCAAGAACCACTGAGCATGGGGACAGCATAATCTCTACAGGGGGACTCATGAAAGAAAGTCATAACAACCATTTACCATGACTCCCTTGGAGACAATCTCAGTCTCTGTACGAAAATCGTTTGAAATTTATTACGAGTTTGCGTTGGAATCCAGCAGCCAACCAACAGCAAAACATGTGATAGAATACACAGGTTGGTCACGTGATGAATGATTACCTGGAAATTTCTCACCCCGTCAATTTCAGTACGTCGTACACGTGACTAATTTTCGCCTGAAATTCAGAGGTAATAATTTTGGGCAACACCGCTGACAACACACCGCCAGCAGCACAGCCGGCCGCACCGCTGGCAGCACCGCCGGCCACGACACGGCTACTGTATTACGACACACGCGTCACTCACAGCCGGTATATAATGAAAGGCACGGCAGGCCTGGTACAATAATTAACCGCGCGACAGCCTTCGGATCAATCAAGCTTACCGGCGCGCTGCCAGCTTACCAAAGCGGTATCACAGCGCAGCGGAGTATACGCGTTATCAAGACGGGACGTTCATGGGCCGGGCGCCAACCGGCCAGTGAAGCAGGGAGGAGGTTTTAGTTTCTGTAGAAGGAGGTGCTAGCCTAGACGGGGCCCTTCTTGCCACGATTCTCATTATTGTGTACTCTGTCGTTGGCCTTTGTGTCTTTCCTCGCCAGACAGCTAGGGATAATGAAAGGGATGGCCAGCTTCTCTTTGTATATTGAAACAATCCAGTGTTCAGGCGCAATGGTGAGCAGATAGCTCTTTGAGGACATTGGTTTACGGAGAAAGGGAGACTCAATGTAAAATTTCAATTTTCAAAGGAAAAAGCCAATGCAACCATGCGATGCTTTTCTCTTGAAGCGGTCTTGTCCCAGAGCAAAATGCCGGTTTTTTTTTGAGAGAGAGAGAGAGAGAGCATTACGGTGACATGTTTCCATGAACTTGGCACGGCTGTATTGACAAAAAGAGGTTGTTTCTTCAGATCGCATCATATGGTTGATTGGCTTTGAGGCCTGTAATAAAACTGATAGGTGAACCCTCTCTGAAATAACATGTGATTTATGAAATATTTCAAAAAATTTAAATATGCCCCCATTTTTTTTTATAACCTGGTTCTATTTCATCGCGAGAGAGAGAGGATGTGAGAGGACCGAAGCTCTGACTTGGCTACGTTGGCAGAGGGAAAATGCCACATCTGGTTGGTTCTTAAGCAGTCAAGGGCATACGAGGAGAAGGTGTGCTTTGTGGTATATATTGCTCGAGACACACCACCCTTCTCAATAAATAGGTATGCACTTCCACATAGGCAACATGAGTGCTGGGATCAGCAAGCATTCTCCGTCCATCCGCTACCCATACCCGCCACAATAGATCATTTAAACGGCTTGTCTTCACGCCGACTACGTGTGCGATGTAGTTAAATTCGACAGGAAGAGAGAAGACAAAGGGCAGAAAAATGGAGCCTCAACTATATACAGACACTTGATGGCGCCGTGCCCACCAAGCAACACTTTGTACCATGTCCCCGACTTTCGAAAACGAGTGTAACAGAATCACAGAGCCAGATAGTCAATGCTGTGATCCGTCGTCCTAAAACAATGCACGACAGATGCTGTAACAAAGACCGAGACCGGGAAGATAGAATGCCCCAAAATTGATGTCAAATCTCCAGAATCTGGTCCAGGATCAGCCAAATCTGCATAATAGCCACTGTCCAGCTTGCTGGGTTTCCAGCTGGAAGCAGAAAGAGATTTTGATTTCCGCTGCTCTGAGTTAGAGAACGAGAGGCAACCCATTATGCGATTCAATTTTTCAGTCTCAATTTTCTTAGATGTGTCCGCTCTATAAGCAAAATGTCTCGGTGGCCGTATGGAAAGGCTGCGCATATCTACACAGCGCAGTAAGTGCGCCGTCGACACACATATACAACACCACCTCACTTCTCCTCTCCCATTCTCCCCTCACCCCAAACAAAAACGAGCATAGACATTTGAAGTTGAGGAGAATGTCTTCATGCGGCGTCGGGCTCTTGGGTTTGGCCCTGATATCTCTGCAGGTGACGGGCGGCTGTCGGCGGCTGTCGGGAAATATATCAACCAATCATAGTACACGAAATGGACCCGCACGTCCAGACAGCGCGGCTGTCGACACCAAAAGCCGCTGGCCTCGGCGGCATTGAACGGGCGCAGTTACGGCTTCTTGCTCCGTACCTCGCCGAACTTTGGTTATCAGAATTTTTTGGCAGTTTTTGCCCACTCAAATACAACGCTGTGTGGGCTAATACAGACCGGCTTCCAAAAAGGGCCTCGATGCAGCCGATGTAAAAGGCCGATTTTATCTACAAAAGGGGACACTAAAAGAGAGAGAGGCTCGAGCATTAGACACAGCTTTTTGATCTTCAGCTGCTTGTGTTCAGTTATGCAACTACTCTTATCTTTCTCATACATCTTACCACTATCATCAGTTCTGTACGAGTATTGTTACTGCATTCCCAAAGCAATGCTTGTACATGCAAAGGCCGAGAACTGAAAGTCTCGGCCTAGACTATGTTGACAAGTGTGACCTGGGTGACAATGAAGTATATTGGAATACCAAGGACGACGTACTCGTAGAGCCTGATAGTTTAAAGAAACTGTCATTGGAATCTTTCCAGCTGGCAGCATTTTAGTCTGGTCCTGACTTAGTGCTGCGCCGCCATCCAATGTCCACTAAGAAGTGGCAACCAGAAGAAGAAGCTCCACGCCGACTCCCGACCGCACCTTCCGGTCACGGAACACGCCCATAACAAAATGGCTTAGGTTTTCCTCGAGCAACATAATTCTGTCCCAGACTGTTTTGATTTCCTTTCATTCACTCGTTTTTCATCAGAATAGATTGGCAGCGCCCCCCGTCGCCGGACGACAAAAATCACAGCCTGCACACCATCTACGGCAATTGAAGCGCTTCTTCTACCTCGGAGAGATTGCGTTTTCAACGTCTCTGGTCTTTCACCGCCCATATCCATCCAAGCATGCAGCCATGGAAGACACGCGCACACACACTACGCCAGATTTGCTGATGCAAGACGGAAGTTGTCCGTCTGCTGATGCACCCAACAAACAAGCATCTGCGTTGCAGACCACCACCACCACCACCACCACCCCAAAGCAGCTCGAGGTGTCCAACAGCGAGCATGGTGCCAGCATATCTGGCCAAACGGCCTCCTGTCCTCGTCCAGAACCAGCCACAACCACAAATGCAAGTATTATTTGGAGGCACCTTACAAGCAATGTCAAACCGGCGTTTTTTGCCGAGTTCGAATTGATCATTTTGACGATATGCACCGGCATGCAAGGTATGTCATTCTTGTTCCCCAGTCCGTCTTTAATGTGGTGAGGAGAAAGATGAGAGAGAGAAAGCCAAGGCGAGACAACCACCGAACACAAAGCTTACCAGAGAAAGACGCTGTCACATTCCCAGACTACCATTGCTTCGCCTCCAACCAGACGGGGAACACGGTCTTCCTCGTGCTTGCTCTCTTGCTGCCGGATCTGAACGGCGAAATGTTCTTCACGGCCAACATCGGAACGGCGCTCGGCTTTTTTCTTGCTGGCGGCTGGATCACGGGCCAGCTCAGCCACCTGGCCGGGCCGCGGTGCCGCCTGTGGCTGGTGGCGTGCAATTTTTTCCAGGCCTGCTTGGTGTTCGCCGCTGCAGCCATACAACACGTACACGGTGTCAGCCATACCGGAACACATGCTCTCCAAGTCATTGGCATGCTTGCGTTTGCAGCCGGTAGCCAGGTGGTGCAGTCACGGTCGCTGTCCATGACGGAGATCAGCACGGCCATGGCGACGGCCGCCTGGGTCGATTTGCTTATCGACCCAAATCTCTTGAGCCTCAGGAACCGGCCGCGCACACGGCGCGTTGTCTTTCTAGCATCTCTGGTTGTGGGTACGCTGGTGGGCGCCGGCATCTACCGCACCGTCGGCTCGTCCGTCGCCATGTTTTGCTCGGCTGCTGGCAAAATTGTAGTATCCTTCCTCTACTTGTTCAACGAATCCGACAAGCCCAGGGTGCAGACGGAGAAGGTATAGAGAGAGAGTGGACGCATGTTTAGCTGGGAGCGAGTTTTCAATGCCATGCCCCCCTTTCTTCTTTTGTACGAGGCACAGACTGTCAAAGTTGCGACCGCAATTTTATCTCTTCAGGATGGCCTTCAAATAGGCTCCCCGGTTTCTTTCTTTCTTCCCAATGTCTTTCTTTTTCTGGCTTGCTGCTTTCCAGTTTGTTGCAAAAGCAGCCGGCGCCATGAGCACACGCATAATGGGAGCGTGTTGTTGTTATTTCTATTGGACGAGTTATGAGTGTTAAGAACATGAATTTGCATGATATAGAATGGAACAGGAAGAATCAGATATTTTGCTGGCAGATTTAGGTGTTGTATCAGTGCATTAAAACGGGACACATATTCCGCCTCTGAAGGCTGTGGCAAACTGTTCCCCGCACATACTCGTATAGGAGTAATACGACGCATGGAAAGTTTAGGGCGACTTTAGGCAGGAACGCGCCACAGCAACAGGCGGGCTGCACCTGACTACGCGACGGCCAATGCTTGACGCGCTCAGCGGGTCGGAGAAACACACGACCGTCCACACCTTCCCGTAAGAGGTGTACCAAATTGTCCTTCAACCTCTATGTATATTTTGTATCCATAGAGTCATACCGAGCAGCTCACACCGAACAGTCTCAATTGGAGCTGCAGGAGGCCGGCCAAAAGGGACAAAAATAAAAAAAGAAAACAGTATCAACTATAGGTTTATCGGTTTCACGCGACGTCGAGCTCCTCTCATGCCTGGGCACAGATCGCGGAACAGGTGTTCCCCGACACGCTCTTAATGACGCTCAACAATCTCGCCGAACAGCTGCCTTGGCTCCTGCGGAACCCCCAAGCCACTCATCCGACTGGAAATCCCGAGGTTTTGGTTCCGGGCGCTCCGTTCTCATCAGCCCAAGCTTCTGCCAAAGCCGTGGCGGCAGCTCTGGCCACGTCCTTTGGCAAACCGGATGCCGCATCGGCCGGCAACAAAAATTGCAGCAGATCGAACACAGCAGCAACTCCGCAAATCACGATAGGCGGACTACCCACACCTGCGTCCTCTACGTCGAGTGCTGCCAAGAACATCAATGACGCCCACCAGAAGAGAAGAAAGATGGCAAGCGAGGACGAGGGAGAGACGAGCCTGCCATCCTTGCGGGCAATGGTGACAATGTCCACACCAGGGTCAACAATGCCGCGAAATCAGCAGCAGCAGCAGCAGCAGCAGCAGCAGAATCCATTTCCACAGTCACACGTGCTGCCTCCCCCAACCAAGAGTGTCGGCACCCCACTCGCCGGCCGGCACGAGCGTATTCGTGCCGGGGCAAATATGTCAAAGACACCGATCAAGACGCCTGCTTCCTCGTCTCGTGCAAAGCCGAGGCCGCCACATGCACCTTCGCCATACGCGCTTGATTTTGGCGAGGATCTGGATTTGGACGACTTTGATTCGGTTGTCGATCTCACGGCGGACGAGAACAACACGGCGTCGTCTTCGCCCGGCCCGGGCCAGACGCCACGAGAAGACATCCGGCTGTGGCGCGAGGATTTTGCGTCCCGGCCGGAGGCGACGACGACCTCCAAACGGGGGAAAAAGCGTAAGAGCTGCGAAATTTCGGGACATGCCGCGAAGAAGGACGAGTTGCCGGAAAAAGAGAAAGAGGACAACGAACAAGAACAAGACGCGTTGGACGACTTTCCGGATGTCAACGAGCTTCTTGGCCTTCCCAGCCTGTCTTCTCCCATCGCGGTGCGCCGAACGCCGGCAAGCAACTCTAGACAGAAAACGCCCAATTACAGCGCGATCATCGCGCCCGCCAGTCCCAAACCGGCGGCGATTTCGGATGCGGCGACCGCCACGCCCTCAAAAAGACAAAAACGCCACTCGTCACGAAGCGAAATCGTTCTGGACTCAGAGGACGAGTTTGTTACGCCCCCGACCCGCAATGCTTCTTTTGTGAGCTTTCCCAACGACTCAACCATCTATGACGACGCTCTTGAGTCACCCCAGCCGCCACCGTCTCGACGTTCACGTCGTTCGCCTCGTTCGTCCCACTCACCCCACTCCACCCACTCCACCCATCCAGCTCGTTCGCCCGCCTCCAGAGCTGCGTCGCGAGTCGCAGACACGCCTTTCCGACAGAAAGCAATCACGGTCGACTCGACAACAGTACCGCATTCTCCAAATTTTGTGCCACCGCCAGATGGCGAGGATGTCGACATGGAGCCTGTCTTGCCAACGATAGACACAATTCTGAAAGCCGGCGGCAGCCTGCACGAAAACATGGCGGAGAAAAATGCCCCGGCTGCAGGCGAGGACGGGCCAGGGGACGTACAGCCTCTGGAAAAGGGCAAGGATGACGAGGAGGACTTGGATATGGAGGCGACACAGCGGCCTGCCGTGATGGCATACTGGCCCGCTTTGAGGTGGAAACAGCACTGTGTCGACGAGAAGCTGCGGCAAAACACGGCAGAGTACACAAAAGCGCTTCGCGAGAAGCTGCCGGCGCCACGGCGGCTGCAGATCAGAAGAGAAAAGGAACCTCTTTTGAAGGAAAAGCAGCCGCTGGATGCGCTTGTCGACGAGTTCAAAGCATATGCCCGGCTGTCCGACGAACAGGAGACGCTGCTGGAGTCGATCTCAGAAGCGTACCAGAATCATTTGGACATTGAGGCCGACGAAGCTCGCCTCGACAGCCTGGGCCAGGAACTGCAAAACTTGGAGGAGACTCTGCGTGCGCATCTGGCGGCTGCGGCTGTGGATCCAACCGGATGCCCCCCAGACTTTGATGCTGGCTCACCACACAGCGTGGTCGTCCCTGCAACGCAGCATCCGGAAAGCTTTATATCGCCCCTCTTGTCCCGCCACAACTCTGCAGCCATGGCCGATGGGGCCGACAGCCCATCGCAGGTCGTGCTCCAAACACAAGTGCCGCCGCCGCCGCCGCTTCCGCACAACCGGAGCCTTCTGGCAACAGCGGCTGCTGCTACTGGTGGAGCACCGAGCTCGCGCAACAGCGCCGCCTCCTCTCTGTTATCAGACCACGACCGAGGCTTGAAGCAGAACAGCGCTAACAACTCTAGCACCTCACTGTTTCATGCCGACGAGAGCACCATTTTGCCAGACTACTTTGACGACGAGGAGATGTTTGCCGATATGGATGCGTTTTTGCCGACGGAAAGCCGGCCGCGACAGGCTCCTGTGGGCAAGCCAAAGGGCAATGCGCCAGGTGGCAGCCGAGGCTCTCCCATGGCGCCTCTGCCAGCGCCGTCGCCCCGCCGACAGGACTGCTATAGCGATTTCAGCGATGATGTGGAGATGATGCGGCTTGCGGACAAGTTTGAGCAAGCGCAAGACCAGTCGTCCCGGCACGAAACGCCTTCGAGAGCCAAGGGTCTGAAGGCGCGAGCAGCGCTTGCTCCGACGTCGGGCAACGCCGCCGCCCTGGTGCCAAGCAAAGCAAGCAATGCTGCGAGTGCAGCTTCGAGAAAGCACGCTGCGCCGCCGGCCGTCGTTGGTGCTGCTCCGGGAGCAGCCAAGAAGGCGGTGATCGCGCCGGAACTGATGTGCTTTGCATGGTCCAACGACGTCCGGCGGGCGCTGAAAGACCGGTTCCGCATGTCGGGCTTCCGGCAGAACCAGCTGGAGGCGATCAACGCGACGCTGTCGGGCAAAGACGCCTTTGTGCTGATGCCGACGGGGGGCGGCAAGTCGCTCTGCTACCAGCTGCCGGCGGTGGTCAACAGCGGCAAGACGCACGGGGTCAGCATCGTGGTCAGTCCGCTGCTCAGCCTGATGCAGGACCAGGTGGACCATTTGCGGGCGCTGAACATTGTGGCGAGCTCGTTCAACAGCAGCACGCCGGGACCGGCGCGCAAGCTGATTCTGGATGTGTTTTCGCGGCCGAATCCGCAGGACTTTCTGCAGCTGCTGTATGTGACGCCGGAAATGGTGGGCCAGAGCCAGCAGTTCTGCGAGGGGCTGGCGACGCTGTACGCGAAGAAGAAGCTGGCGCGGATTGTGATTGACGAGGCACACTGCGTCAGCCAGTGGGGCCACGACTTCCGGCCGGACTACAAGACGCTGGGGGCGGTGCGGCGGCGGTTTCCGGACGTGCCGGTGATGGCGCTGACGGCGACGGCGACGCCGAACGTGATTGTGGACATCAAGCACAACCTCAGCATTGCCGGCTGCAAGGTGTTTTCGCAGAGCTTCAACCGGCCGAACCTGTACTACGAGGTGCGCGACAAGGACACGGGGGCGTTTGGGGCGATTGCGGAGATGATCAACAGCAAGTACGCGGGCCAGACGGGGATTGTGTACACGCTGTCGAAGAAGTCGACGGAGAACCTGGCGACGAAGCTGCGGGAGAAGTACGGCATTTCGGCGTACCACTACCACGCGGGCATGGAGGCGGAGGCGAAGACGCGGGTGCAGCGCGACTGGCAGCGCGGGCGCATCAAGGTGGTGGTGGCGACGATTGCGTTTGGCATGGGCATCGACAAGCCGGACGTGCGCTTTGTGGTGCACTACTATCTGCCCAAGAGCCTCGAGGGCTACTACCAGGAGACGGGGCGGGCGGGGCGCGACGGGGCGCCGTCGGACTGCTATCTCTTCTTTGGCTACGGCGACATCAAGAGCCTGCGCCACTTCATCGACAAGTCGGAGGGCAACGCGGCGCAGAAGCAGCGGCAGCGCGACATGCTGAACCGCATGATCGACTACTGCGAGAACAAGCGCGACTGCCGGCGCGCCGAGATTCTGCGCTACTTTGGCGAGACGTTTGACAAGAGCGGCTGCAAGGGCACGTGCGACAACTGCCGGCACGGCGGCCAGTTTGAGCTGGCCGACTTTACGCAGTATGCGGTGGCGGCGCTGCGGATCGTCCAGGTCTTTGAGAAGACGACAATGGTGCAGTGCTCGGAGATTCTGCAGGGCTCCAAGAAGATCAAGGACGAGAAGCAGGCCAAGGCGCTGGCGGGCGCGTGGGGCATTGCGCGGTCGCTGCGGCGGAACCAGCTGCACATGATGATTTTCCGGCTTCTTGGCGAGGGCGCGCTGGAGGAGGAGAACGTCGTCCGGAAGGACATTGCCATCCAATACTTTGGGGTGAGTGGACTTTTTTTTTTTTTTTTTTTGTTTGTCTTTCGGAGTATCTGACTTTATGGTAGCTGGGCCGGGCGGCCAACGACTTTCTGTCGGGGAACCGAAACCTGCAGGTCGTCATTAAGGTTGGCGGCGCAGGGCAGGTGGCGGCGGCGGCCAAGACACCCAAGACACCCAAGACGCCCAAGACGGCGTCGAAGAGCCGAAAGTCGGCCGGAAGCGCATCGTCTGGATCGTCGTCAAGAGCCAAAGGCCGCACGGCTTCGGCGAAAGCAAAGGGCAAGGCCGACAAAGGGAGCACAAGGGGCAAGCAGCTTGCAAAGGGCAAGGGTGTGGCTCGTGGGTCGAACCAAAACGAGGAATCGGACGGAGACGACGACGAGGAGGAGGTTGAGGCGATCGACGACGAGGAGGACGACGAAGAGGACGAGGAGGACGCGGAGGACGACGAGGGCGACAGCGACATTGAGGAGGCTCAGTTCCGCGGCCCACGGCATGCCAACGGCTATGCCAAGGACGACTTTGTGGTGTCGGACCACGAAGAAGAGGTGTCTGACGACGACGGGGGCGGCAGCCGCGGCTATGGCTACGCATCAGCGGCGTTTGCGCCGCTGAGACACCCGCTGCAGCCCAAGGGACGCAGCGTGCAGACGCCGAGCGCGAAGAAGCGGCGGGAGCCGCCGCGGGCGCCGCCGGAGCCGCGGGGGATGCAGGGCGACAGCGCCAGCAAGGGCGACAAGACGCCGCAGCAGCAGCGGCAGCGGCAGCGGCGGCTGGAGGAGCTGGGCGGGCCGATTCGGCAGGACGCGCGGCTGGCGCAGGCGCAGATCAGCCAGATCCACGCGGACATGATCGGCGCCTTTGTCGAGGAGGCGCGGCGGCTGGAGGAGAAGGTGCGCAACGAAAAGGGCATGCGCTTGTTGTTTACGGACGCGCAGCTGCGCGAGATGGCCATCGGCTGGACCGACACGGTGGACAAGATGCGGCAGATTCCGGGCATCGACGTCGAGCATGTGCGGCGGTTCGGCGGCCGGTTTGTGCCGCTGGTGGAGCGGTATCGGGCCACCTATCACGAGATGATGGGCGAGAAGGGCGGCGCCGGAGACGACGGGCCGGGATCGGCATCCGCACCGGCTCGTTCGGCCGGGACAGCCTCGGCAGGTGGCTCGACGACAGGGCCGGCGGCAGGGTCGGCGTGGTCCAATTTCGGAGCTGTGGTAGACCTCATCAGTTCAGACGAGGAATACGACGACGACGACGACGGCGGCGACAACAACAACAACAACGGCGGCGACGACGACGACGGCTACGACAGCGATCGCCACCACAACAGCGTCAGAACCGCCGGCGGCAGAAACAGTGCAGGAAACAGCGCACCCTCGCTCGAGGTCGAGCAGTGGCGGGCTGAGCTGGAAACGCTGCAGAGCCAGCCGGTCAAGCCCACCGCGGCGGCCGGTGGCGCTGCCGGCCGTGGCGGCGGGTTCCGGCGGGGATCCGGTGGCCGTGGAGGCCGGAACAAGTATTATGGTCGACGGGGCGGCGGCAGTGGCGGCGGCGGCGGCGGCGGCGGCGGCGGCAGCAGCAGCAGCGCGGCCAAACCGCGAAAGACCGCAGGCGGCAGTGGGCGGCGTGGAGGCAGTTCAGGCGGGACCAGCGGGATTGGGATGATGCCGCTGTGAGAAGAGGGCAGGTGCTGAGAAGAGGGCAGGAGGTGCTGAGAAGACGGCAGGAGGTGCTGAGAAGACGGCAGGCCAGGAGGCGTGTGTGCCGACTCACTTTGTCCTTGTTGCGAGTGTGTGTGTGTCTCATAAGAAGGCGTTCTGGCGGCGTTTCGGTCGGCTGTATTGTCTTTGTCTTTTTTCGTTTTACTGTCTTCGTTGACCGGCGTTGGGGACTTGCACGAGGTTGACCAGATAATACAGAACAGCTCATTAGGACAGTCTTAGAAATTAAAGATCAAGCAAAGTTCAAAAGGAGGGCCTGAGATGACGTGAAAAAGAAGGACAGCGTGTGGCGAGAGGTTTGTTTGGTTTCGAGCTGGAGAGAACGCTGGAGAGAACGCTGGAGAGAAGGAGCACAAGGTATTTATCAGTCGCTCAGCAAAACGACGAAGATCCTCATATCAGTACTGACGTCTATTACGGTTGACGTATCTGCACGCTTGCCGCAACTGTTCAAGGACTGCAACAGAGTATATAAAAAGCATCAAGAGAAATTCGAATTAGATTGCCCATTCCCCAATTGACCACAGATCGCAGTAATACCACGTACTGGAAAAGGGAGAGAAAAAAAAAGAAAAAGAGCTGCGTCTAGTCCCATCCTTGACGCCCAGCAGATAATACAGAAAAAATGAAAACGCAGATGAGAGGGAAAAAACTAAAAAAGCGGCTGAGATGAGGAAGCAGGTATCAAACAGGAAAAGGTTCCCCACCGTAGTGAAGCAACAACAGCAATACATGATTAAGAGACATGTGAGGGGAGGTTGACACTGCACGATAGCCTGGCCAGAAAAGAAGAGGAAGAGAGCGAGCGAATAAAAAGATTTGCTCTTTTCTTTGCCTGGAGCAGTGCAGCAATTTCAACTCTCTTACGCCTTCTAGACCCTCCATTTCGGCCTCGTGTCCAGATTCTGCTCAGACGCCTTCTTGCGCATGGCAAACCGCGCTCCGGCAACGGCCTGTGGCGACTCTCTGCCGGAAACGCTGCCCGCGGCGCTGCCCGCAGCGCTGCCCGACACACTGGCCCCCAGCCGCGGCCGCGTCGCCGACGGCAGCATGCTCGTCCGCCGACTGGTTGCCATCGAGCTAGCCGGCCGCTGCGGCGTCTTGGCCGCTGCAGCAGCGCCGCCAGCGCCGCCGCCGCCGCCACCGTTGGCATTGGCCTCCAGGTCGGCAGTGCGGTTGGACCGGGGCTGGAACGACGCTCGGCGATTGCCCACAGACGCAGCCACCGCCGCCGCTGACGCCGACGCCGACGCCGATGCCGCTGACGACGAGTGGGACAGCAGACGCGGCCGGTACAGTGCCGCCGTGGGGGCTCGTGTGGGCGTGCCGCCGTCTGGCGCTGATGCAGACGGCGATGCTGCTGCATGCGTCAGCGGGCTGCGCATCGGCAGCTTGGACGGCCCAGCCGGGCTGGCGGCCGAGCCGGGCGTGTTGGCCGCTGTCGACGACGCGGAGCGGCGCGCCGCGCCGGCCGGCACGGGCGTTTTGGCGTACGGGCTCGGCGTCGTCAGCGTCAGAGGCTTGAAGTTGTGGCCCGTGTCGACCCCGACCGTCGAGTAGCTCCAGCGCGGCCGCGTGTCCGGCGTCGACCCGGCCTGTTGTTGCTGCTGCTGCTTTGTCTGCGCGAACGAGCCCCGGCTGCCAACCGGCGTCACCGAGCCTTCCCGGCTTGGCGACGAAAACGGAAGCGCCCCCCCCGCGCCCGCGCCCAGGGACGTCGAGAATCGAGCGATGCCCTTGCGAGACTGCTGCGTCTGCGAGGCCGACCCCGGCGTCGAGGCTCCCGAAAACGACCGCCGGTTGGCCGGCTGCGGCAGGTGGCTGCCCAGCAGGGACCGCCGCTTGTTTGTTGGCGTCGTGGCTGCGGCGGCGGCGCCACCAGCAGCACCAGCAGCACCACCGCCGCCGCCAGCACCGCCCCCAGCACCACCACCGGCCGCGGCTGCGGCTGCGGCTGCTGCGGCAACCCTCTTGTCCTTGCTGCTCTCGAAACCCAGCGACGACATGATGACGGACGACGGCGGCGAGCTCTGCGGCGTGTCGCGGCCGCTGGCCACGGTGGACCGGTCGTTGGACAGCATGCTGGAGACGGAGTCGCGCAGCTGCTGGCCGCGCTTTTCGTCGACCTGCAGCTCCTCGACGGCCAGATCGAGCTCGTGCATGCGCTCGCGCAGCTCGTCCCACTGCGCCTGCAGCTCGCCGTGCAGCCGGATGATTTCGCCGTTGAGCGTCAGCCGGTCCTTGACGCCGCGGTCGATGATCGCCAGCACCCGCTCAATCGCCGGCCCGTAGTGCGTCTTTTTCGTTTCGTAGCTCTCCGTCTTCTTCGCCATCAGCGGCTGGTTCGTCAGGTGCATGCCCGCGTCCACCGCCTCGCGCAGCTTGCTGACGCTGCGCTCCACCGACTCGTACATCTTCTGCGCCTGCCGCGCCGCCCCGCGGAACACCGTGATCCACCGGTCCTCGCCCAGCTCCTTGCGCAGCGACTCCGCGTCCCGCTCCAGCTTCTTGTACGCCGCGTCCAGCCCCGCCCGCCGCATCTCCAGCTCGTCGCACGCCGTCGGGAAGCACGACGACGCCCGCGTCTCAAACACCGACAGCCGCATCGGCAGGAAATCCAGCGACGCCCGCAGCGGCTGCATCCGCGCAAACAGCGCCAGCAGGCTCGAGTCGTCCGGCGAGATCGACGGCGACCCCGCGCTGCCCCCCCCCGCCTCCGGCGAGCTCGGGCTCGCCGGGAAGATCGGCACGCTGTACCGGTGGTTGCCCGACGACGCCGGCAGCCGCGACGGCGCGCTGTTCACCACCACCGCCGCCCGAGGCTCCTGCTGCTGCGACTCCTCCACAATCGTCTCCAGATCGCCAATGTCCACGCCCGCTCCGTCGCTGCCCCCGCTGCCCGCCGCCAGGATCGACTTGTGCCGCCGCTCCTCCATCTCAAACACCAGCCGGCTCAGCTCGTCCATCTCGTTCTGGATGTCGCCCAGCACCATGCTCCACAACTCCTCCCACTCCATCGCAATCTCCACCTGCGCCTTGATGCTCTGCAGCGTGCCCCGCATCGACCGCCACTCGTCCATGATGCCCTCCATCTGCACCACCGCCCGCTGCAGATCCTCGGGGCTGACACTCGCAATGTCCGGCCGGCTCTGCAGCTCCTCGATGGCCCCCACATACACGTTGATCAGCTCTTCGAACCGCAAAATCGCCCGCTCCACCTCCTCCAGTCCCTCCCGCCCGCCCGCAGCCGCCCACTCGACGTCGTCATCGCTGTCCAGTCCGTCAATCACCTCCGACGCCTTTGCAATCCAGTTGCGGATCTGGTCCGCTGCCCCAATCAGCGCACGCGACGCCGCCTGGGCCGTCGGGATCGCAGACACTCGGCTCGACAGCGACTCGGCGTCCGGCAGTTGCAGCGACGTCAGCTGCGCCAGCTGGTTCGTGAAAGACACGCGCGATAATGTGTAGATGGAGCCGGGCCTCTGCAGCCCCAGCGGGTTGAAGTAGGAAACGGCATCGGGGTTGAAGTCCGTCTGCGACGGGGTTGAGGGCACAGCAGTCGGAGTGGAGGACGACGCCGGCGGGTTTTGTACGGGCGGCGCTGACGTCTGGGGCTCGGCCGGTGCCCGAATCGGAGGCGGAGTGTCTTTGGGAGGAGGCGGAGGACCAACGTCGCCGGATGCTGACCGGTCTATCAGCGGCTTTTCGTTGACGGCGGCCGGCTCGCGCTCCAGATGCTGTTGGCGGGTGTCCCGCTGTGCTTTGGTGCCGTTTCCGTTGGTGTGGTCAGGCAGGCGGTATTTGTTGGTATCCATGTCCAACAACGGCGTTGTATCGATCTCGGGGAGAAACGGAACCGATATGGCGACGTGGCTGCCGTCGGCATTGGCGTCGGCCCCCGTGTCGTGTGTGTTGTTGTTGTTGTTGTTGCCGCTGCTGCTGCTGCTGCTGGGGCTGCGCCCAGAAGCCAAGGCGGCGACGGACGACGGCAGACGCGCGACAACGGCGCTAGCGCCCTTCCAGGGCCGGCCTCGCCGTTCGATGACCGGGACTGCCGAACCGGCCTGGTGGTTCTGGTCGAGCTGTCGCAGGTGGTCCTGGGGCAGGCGACCGACACGTTCGGCCTGCGGCTGAGAAGACGGCGGAGACGAGGTCTCCTTGTTTGGCGTAGCTATAAAGCCCAGAGCCTTCAGACGGGCTGCAAGGCCAGGCGAAGGCTTCCGCGGCTGGGAGTGAACAGGGGTTGCAAACGGAGTGTTGATGTCGCGCTCGGCTGCCTCAAGGCCGTCACGCAGACGGGGCGAGAGACGCGGCGGGCTGTGGGAGGGTGTGCGCGATGGCGTGGTGCCCTTGTGGAAGAGCGTCTGGGAATGAGGACTGCGGGCAAGCACCGGCGGCAGCGGTACCGGCGACTTTGCGGAAGACAGAGACGACGTCGTCGCAGTTGTCAGAGAGGGCGAAGGAGAGCAGTTTCGGACGGGCTGGGCGTCGGAAAGTCGCTGGTGGTCAAAACCGAGGACGACGAGATCGCTAGGGATGTCGGTGAAGGTTAGGGCAACGGGGGCTGCTGCACCATTGTGATGGATGGACGGGTGGGCGGTGGTGGAGTGCTGGCGGTGTAAAGAAGAATCAAGTGACGAAGAGGCGGAGTCGGCGGCGAAGGAAGAAATGGTGGAGGTCGCGACGCGAGAATGGGATTGGTTGGTGGTGGTGGTGGTGGTGTTGGTGGTTATCTTGCTGGTATTGGCGTCTGTGCTGCTGCTGCTGCTTTTGACAGCTGCCACACCACCAACGCGACCCCCAGAAGCCGCTGTGACTGGTTGAGCAGCAGATGGAAAGGAGAAGCTGGTGAAAGTGTCTGCTGTGGGCGCACAATGCAATGCAGCGTCAGCAACACCAGGAGAAACCAGAAAGCTGGTCATTTAACCTCGATTTCGGTGCGTCTCCAATCCTCCGTCTTTTTTGCGTTGGTGCCTTGATGTCCGCCGGCTTCAGAGCACAATTAAAAAAAAAAGCCCCAACCCCCTTTTACCCCTTTTGCCAGTAATGTCTCGCGCCTTTACCACCGCTGGCAGCAAAAGAACAAACAGCGATTAGCGGACACTATCGGCTCTCGTAGGGCCAGTGTGGCAGGGACATTAGGGGACACCAGGCGTCTGTGTGCAAGGAGGACGAAAGGAGTGTGGGTTGGTGGGTTGATGCATGCACTGCTGGTTGTTCACTCGTGCTGCAAGATGTGTGGGCTCGCTCGATGCATGCAGGTGTGCACAGTCGCTTCTGGAATTTGTGGTCTTTTTTTTCGGTCGCTTGGTGGCTGGCCGCTTCTTGAGGGCGATTCAGGGAGGAAAGTTGAGCTGGGAGGGGGGGCGTAGCTGCCTGCAGAAGGGAGGCAGGAAAAAAAAGGCAAGCCTAGAAAGAAAAGTCCACTTTTTGGTCAGGGGGTTAGTGAGAATGCTTTGCTGAAAATGGCTGGAAAATCGGCGATTTTTTGGCTGAAGGACGGCCGTTATGGGATAGGCAGTCGACACGAACGGGCGAATAGGTACGACGTACAGTAGTAGGATGCAGGAAAATGGAGACTGACAGGGTGGGAAGGTTGTTCGAACGCTGGCTTTCTGGGAGATTTCTAAAAACTCTGTACGCGCAGGCAGCAGTCGTAGGCTTTTTCGGACAGGTAATTTATCTGTGCGAGCACGTTTTTGCGCGGACCGAACTCGTTATTACGGCTTTATTTTTTAAGGCTGGCGAATTGGCGGGCGTTTGACGCGTCGAAATAGTGGAGGAAGGTGGAAAGACTGGCGCGCGCAGAGAGAAGAAGAGAAATGAGCGAAAAAGTTGGATTGAAAAGAGAGGCAGAAGAAAAGAGGCAGAACTTTCTTTGCAACTACAAAAATAAACCAGGTACGAATTTTAAAAAAAGGAGAAACGCACATCAAAAAAAATTAAAAGGGAAATAAGGACACAAAACTGTCTTACTCGCAAAGATCATAAAAAGGGAAAGCACGAAGCAAGACAGCCAGGAACAGGAACCAAAATTATGGAGAACGAAGTAACTCCGTATTACGAGTATGGAATACTCGTATGGGCGTGAAGGCCCAACGGGCGACGTTGCGAAAGGCGGGATGTTGGGCACAAAAACGCGCCAGGGACAGAGCTAGACCGTCACGTGTGCACGCAGTTTAGTGGGCTGCAAACACTGTGTGCTCGTAATACGACAAGTACAAGTAATTTAGCTAAGAGCCGGGGACACCACTGTAACCACAGAAGAGCCTCGGAAATTTTGGCATTCTGCAGCACTCCAGGGGCTAAAGAGCGCAGCCCAAAGGAGTAATGCCACTGCGAAGCAGTCCGTCTTACCGGCAGCGTTACACTCGATGTTCCTGTACAACAAAAGAAACAGTTCGTTTTACGGAGTAGAGTTGAGCAAAATCAAGAGCACAAGCGAGCCAGTCATTCACAACTGTGCCGCCTCCCCCGGACGAGTGTTTTGTTTTGGGCCGTCTTCCGAGTCGGAGGACAATCGACGCATGTTGGTGACAGGCAAGAAACATTGCGTCGTATTACAAAAGTCGGACGCGACAGACTGGGGAAGAGGAACTTGAGCAAAGGCAGAGGATAACTCGTACTCGAACGATTGGTGGCCCGGAGTCGACATGGAATGGCAAGGACAGCAGGGCACGAAATTATCCCCCTCAGAATTAGAGCCTAAAGCAGCAAAAGTCCATCTCCACCCCGAGAGAGAACCAAATTACAGGTGTAGATCTGGCGAAATGAGGTTGCGCCAATGCCACTGTTTGCTGCAACTCTCTTCACAGTAAGGGACAAGCTCGTCCGTACGACAAGGACGGAGAGCTTTTAATTTCTGAGTGCGTCTTTATCCCAGTACGACGTACAGATGAGCACAAAGTAAGGAGGACGTGGAACCTCAGAGCGGCCACTGCGATCCTCCTTCGCCCTCGTGGCTTGCAATACCAAACAGAACCCGTCGTTTGGAACTGCGTTAGAAAGCAAGAGGAAGAAAAGGAAGAAAAGCATCAGCATACGACGTATACGTCGTAAAAACCTTCAGTGTGCTTGTTCCGTTGAGCTGCAAAGTCGCCGTTCTCTCATAAAAGTTGACACTTGTCTAGTAATGCTGTGCAAGTTAGTGCACACAGAATAATAATGCATCAGACTACGAGTACGAGTATGGATACGACACCGTCAATATGTCGTATGGATATTACTCCGTAATACTCCATACACAGTAGGAAAACACGACCATTGTAGCACTCCCTCACTGGCTTGCGCTGTTCTGAATGCTCTGCTTCTCGCTCCAAGCATTTATCCGTTTCTGGATCTCTTCCTTACTGAGTAATTGCTCTCCTCCTTCGCTCGCCTCGGAACTTCGCAACGGCCGCCCCGTTCCAGTTCTGAAGCGCATAATGATGGGTCCAGCCTCACACAGAGCCGAAACAGAAAGCTTCTTCGTTTATCCTCCTGGCAAACCGGCAGAACGATGAGGGTGATTGTGTGCAAGTCATGAAATGAAGAGGGGGGCCATCTGCTGGTCCTGTTTTCCTTCGCCACAACCCTTTTTATTCAGGTCTCTTCCCGTTTCGGCTGCAAGTCACTATGTCTTTTTTCTTTCTGTTTTTGTCGTCCGAGGAGCAGTATGCCGTCTGATAATTAGAAGGGCCTGCATGTGCTTGTCTCCCGTGATTGGCTCACACCCTTTCGCTTTTCAAGAATGCAGGTACACATTGACGGCAGCAACCAAACAAGACCAGTTCATCGTAGTAACGGTATATGTCTTGTTCTTATTCCTGTACGGAGTATGGGCCACTTTACCCGTAACTCGGCATCTTTGCCTGGCACACCCAGTTATAGTCTCTGAGTTTAATATACCTTTATACTATTATAACGACGCAACCAAGTTGACCTCTGTTCTTGCCCTTTTACTTACGAGTACGCCTATTCCAGTCCAGTTGGTGTACTGTTGAAGAACAAAACATAGGCAGTTTGTTGTGCAAGCTGCAATTGACATCATAGAAGAACGTACGACGTACCAGTGGCTTATCCAAGCACTGTTTTAGGAATGCCGCAGCTTTTGCCAGTCGCCGTGGAAACACGCCTTATTCCAGCGCGTTTATGAAGCTGTTACTCCCTATTAATATAACGTAGAGCCTAATGATGCCTCAGACTTGCATTTATGGCTTTAAGCGTTTACAAGTACAAGTATTACGACGTATTACTCCGTACGTCGTACTTTGTAATGATAAGCATAACGAGACAGTAGTCGTTGTGCATGCTCATCGTGTACAAAGCTGGTGTTCGGTAGTTTGTATTCTTGTATCCATACGGAGTACGTCGTACTGTGATACGTCGTATTGTTTTGCCCTGAAAGCTCTCTGTAATTCTACAACGAACAAACACATTCATCATGCTTGCCCTTCCAAGCTTAGCGCATCCCAGAGCTTCCATGCCGCGGGCCCTATTCGCTTTGTGCCGAAGGCCGCTAGATGCTGGGGTGGGCCGCCTGAAGAGAACCGCTGTCTGGCAGCTCGCCAACAGGCTGTCAACTGGCCAACCAGAAACCCCGCTAGCGGGGGGGCTGCTAGCCTGTTGCCCCTGAAATCCTGTAAGGACTCTGATGTATCCATATTCTCTTACGACGTATTACGGAGTACTCGTCCGGAGTACGGAGTATGGATGCTCATATTGTGTACGAGTACGAGTACGAGTACTGCTATACGAGAAAACCCCTAGGATCTGGGGTGTCATACTGGGAGGAAATAATGCCGCTTGGAATGGCATCGAAACAACATCACCACATCAACTCTCTCCCTTGTTCCAGTCTCTCTTTTCTTCGTCTTCTCTCTTTTTCCCCATTCCAGCGTCCCTGCTTTCCCTTTCTGCCCCACCCGGTCTTTCCCGTTTCGCCCTGGTAACCGTTTTTTTTTCAATGTTGACGGTGGCCACGACCAGTCAGAGCACCATCGCCATGCTGGTTTGTTGACTTGTTTTGGAAACTGTGGCTGCTCCGTCCAGGACCATTCCACGGTCGTGCTTCGCATGCTCGTACCAATACGGTGCCATCTCACGTACGAGTACTTAAAGGCAGCATTCGCTGTTGGGCAGCTGTCTCGGCGCCTCCTGCCTCTTTGCCTCGCCTCTGCATCGTCATCCGTCCCGGTGTCTTGTGTTGGTTGTCTCACGCCACCGAGCTTTTAGAAAAGCATAGAGAGAGAGTGTGTGTGTGTGTGAGAGAGAGAGAGAGAGAGAGAGAGAGAGAGAGAGAGAGAGAGAGAGAAAGATGGCCGCTATTTTCCACCATGATTTGGCCGACCGGCCGCTGCCACCAATAGTCGACCGGGACCCGACGTCGTCGCCCAACGCCGTGCCTCCTTTTGCTGCCGTGAAGAAGACGAGGACGGGGGCTCTCGATCAGCCAGCCAGCATTGCAGGGCCGGGAACAACGGCGACGACGCCGATGACGACAACGACGACGACGACCGGCACGGCGGCGGCGGCGCTCTCTTCCTCGTCTTTGCTGGCCGTGGCGCCTCGGGAGTCGCGGGAATCGCGGGAGTCGCGGGATTCTCTGGGCAGCGACACGTCGTCGTCGGCGTTCAGCCGGCAGTCGTCCGGCAGCTACTCGGCCATCTCCTCAGTGTCGGCGGCGTCGACAGTTTCGGCGGTTTCGGCAGCTTCGGCAGTTTCGGCAGCTTCGGCGGCGTCTTGTGCCTCGACGGCCGCATCGACAGCTCCGTCGTCCCGGGCTACGTCGGCCAGCTTCGAGCGGGCCTCGCTCGCAATGTCGGCGTTGCTTCAGCAGCAGCAGCCAAGCCTTCAGAAGCACCAACCACAAAACCCCGTACAAACTGCTCAGCAACAGCCACCACAAACGCCAGCCCAGCACCCACAGCATCCAAACCACCACCACCACCATGCCAAGCGTCGCGGCTACATGCGGCCCCAGGGCACCGACTTTGCCGCCAGCGCGCGTTCTCGCGAGAGCGTGCTCAGCCTGGGCAGCATTACGCACCTGCAGCACTATTTTTCGCGCACGGGACTGCTGGACCTCAAGGGCCAGCTGGAGCGCCGGCGCCAGCTCAAGGCGCGCACGCTCGACCTCTCGCAGCTGGAAGGCATCGGCAGCTTTGGCGGCGGCGGCCGTGCTGGCGCCGAAGCTGGCGCCGAAGCTGCTGCTGCTGCTGCTGCTGCTGCTGCTGCTGGGCAGACGCTGTCGCTGCCGCAGCGGCCGCACTCCATGACGGCAAGAACGCCGAGCAGCGGCAGTAGCGGCTGCCCAGCTGCCCCACGTGACGGGTCGTCGTCCACAGTCGGTGAAGCACAGCAGCAGCCGCAGCAGCAGCGGGACAGCGGCGAGTGGCCCTCTGTGGCCAGCAACCACAACCACGACCGAAGTCATCGTAGCAGCTACGACGGCAGCCACGAGCAAGATCACAGCAACGACCCCGACCCTGACCCCGACCACGACCACAACCACAACCACGACCACGACTATGACCACGGCCACAATGACAGCTTCGACAGCTTCGACGACGGCTGCGACGACGACCACGACCCGGCCGCCCTGCTGCCGCCCACCGTCAGCACATACATGTACCGCGAAAAGCCGCTGCCGAAGCCGCCGTCGCAGGCCGAGCTCAAGGCCGATCTGCAGACGGCGCTGGACAACGCCGCCAAGGCGCTGGCCCAGGCTCGCGAAGCCAAGGCCCACATGGCCGCCAACACCGCCAATCGGCCCTCGTCGTCGCGGGGCCGGCCGCCGTCGTCGCCGTCGTCGCCGTCCGCGCCGTCCACGCCCAAGAGGCCGTCTTCGCCCACGACGGCAACATCGCCAGCGCCGCCGGCGTCGCCGTCGGCCTGCGGCGCCACGACCTGGTTCGAGATCCAGGGCATGCACATCCTGGACGTGATGACGCTGGCCATCCGCGCGGCCAAGGTGTACTACACGAGCCACGAGCAGCCGGAGCGGCTGGACGCCATCAAGGCCGAAAAAGAAGTGCGCGCCGAGCTGCTGGCCGTCATGGACCTGCTCAAACGCATGGCGGCGCGCCGCTTTGCCGGCGGCCTACGCGCCGACGAGCTGCGCGGCATGGACGACTGGGTCGCCAGCCTGTACGCCATGCTGGCCGCCGAGGACCGCATCGTCGCCGCCGAGGCCGCCGAGCGCGCCGGCTGGGCCTGGCTGCGCGACGACGACTGGCCCGCAAACCCGGCCGACGACCCCCCGCGCGCCTATGCCCGCGAACGCGCCTTTCTGCAGTCCATGCTGGCCGACCCGGGTGTGCAGACGGAGAAGACGGAGAAGACGGAAAAGACGGAGAAGACAGACAAGGCGGAAAAGACAGAAAAAACAGAAAAAGCAGAACGAACAGAAAAAACAGAAAAGGCCGTCGTCTTGCCCGAGTGGGTTCCCATGGACCGCAGCCTGCTCACTCCGAACGCCGACAGCCTGCCCGACCCCTCCGCCGCCTCCGCCCCGCCCACCGCGTTTCTGCACTTCATGCAGAACGGCGTGCGCCTCGTCGAGCTGCACAACCAGGCCGTGCGCCGCTCGCGCCGCCGCTTCGGCGCCATCCCCGCCTTCCACGCAGACACCCAGAAACCCTACCGCGCCGCCGACAACCTGCGCTACTGGGTCAAGGCCGCCGAGCTGCGCTGGGAGGTCCTGCTCAAAATCGACCCCCTCGGCATCGTCTGCAACAGCCGCCCCGCCGTCTGGGCCGACTTTGAAGACGCCATCCTGCAGTGGTGCCGCGCCGTGCGCGCCGAGATTGCCGCCGACGTGGCCCAGTCTTAGCCAGTGTGGTTGCCCTTTCGGGTTTTGCTCTTGTTTCACTTTCTTCGTTGCGTCTCAGGCACTTGTCCGCTATTTGCCTGCCTGTCCGTTCTTTTTTCTCTTTCTTTTTTCTCTCTCTTTTTCTCTTTTTCCCTCACTTTTTCTTCTTTTCCTTCTTTATCTTTTTGTCCTACGCGAGAATGACCAGTCAAAGTTGTAGCCTTGACGCTTATACCCCCCACAAAATAACATTTTTTTTATTTGTTCCATTGGCTGCCCCTGAACACAAGGCAGCTCTCATTCTAGATGCAAGACCGCCTTCGTTTGGCTTTTGGTGTTACTTTTTTTTTCTCTTTTTGTTCTTTTTCCGTCTATTGTTTCGCGTGTTGGCTCCTGCCTCCTGCTCGTCACTGTTGGGTTGTTGTTTGTGAGGGCACAGAATGTCGACCTTTTTTTTGGACACTAAAGTCTTTGCATCAAAAGGAGCTGCTATAATTCATTCTGAGTTTCTTTTTCATTTGGAAATAAATACATCCTTTCCCCGTCTTAGATCGTGCTATAGTATCATTCTGAGTCCATGGCATCATTCTGAGTGGCCAGCTATTCGCCCCATTCGCCCTCCTTTGCATGTTGTCATTCGGAGAACGGCCTTGCCATATTCCGTCCATAATAAAGACCGGCCTGGTTTGGACATTGTAGGCAACCAGCAACCCGCCGCTATTCCGTCGTCACTGCAGGCTCGTCCGCGTCGTCCACCACAGCCACCGGGTATCGAAGCTTCTCGAAATCGCCAACCACGCGGTCCGCAACGTCGTTGGCTTCGGACAGGCTCACCAGCCGACGCGGCGCGGGAAACCGTTCCAAGTACCGTTCCAGAAGCTCAACCACACGGCTGGCCGTCTTCAGCTTGTTCATAGCCTTTCTGCGGCGCTCTGGCTGGCAAACCAACTGTCCTCCGTCGCTGTCGTCTTCCACAATAAACTTCTCCGGACTCATGTCTGGCCACCGGCTCAGATCCCTCCTTTCAAGCATGTTGTTCACCACCAGGTTGCCTTCCGACACGAACTTGGCCCAGAACACTTCGCGAGCCCGTTCGACGGGCGTAGTGCCCAGCACGTTCTCGCGCTGCAGCAGCACCGCCGCTTGCTTCGGCGGAATGGCCTCGAACAGCGTCGTCACCATGTCTTCATGCACGCCCTCCAGCGCAACAAGAGTGTGCAGGATCGAGTTGCCAGAACTGTCCAGCTTCAGCACCTCTTCTCCCCCCGAAAAGGCCAAAAACATGCGCATCAACTCCGGCACCTCCGACTCTCTGCTATGCTGGGTCACAAACTGGTTGACCCAGTGGTGCAGCGGCGTCCGCCCGTCGCTCCCGTACCCAAAGTCGCTGCACTGGCAAAGCAAACGACGGACTACGTCCGGCCCCAGCTCGCCCAAAAACGCAGCCACGTCGGAAAGTTTCATTTGCGTATTGTCCAGGATGCCGTGCAAAATGTTCTCATGTCTTGTATGCTTGTGGGACGTCGGGTCAAGTCCGGTCTGGATCAAAAACCGCGCGACCTTCAGCTGTCCTCGCGAACAAGCACGGTATACCAGCGTCTCTTCATAACGCTTGTCGTACGCGTTCTGCTCCGAGAACAGCTCTGGCCGTGCCTTTGCAAGATGCTGCATCACCTCCAAGTTACTCTCTTCATGCCACCCCGTCAGAGCCTTACAGGCCACCATATGAGCTAGCTTGTCAGCATCATCCCTTTTTTTTTCTTTCAAATGAAACAAATAAAGGGCACAAGGGAAAAGGGGCCGCGTGACAATGGCGTTCTTGTGGAAAAAAAGAAAAGTTGTGTAAAACCCCCAAAGCAGTTGGCACACATACCGTCTTGGCCGAGCCACTGTCGCACAACTCCTTCAAGATCGCCGACTTTCTCCCGTAGGCGATTCAGCCTGGCATCGGCAAGCCCTGCCTTGGAGTTTGCAAAGTCCAGATAGCAGCGCAGAGGCGCTTCGGTCAGAAACCACTCGACCGCCTTCACCCACCCGTGGGATGCGGCCAACAACAGAGGCGATTGGCCGAGACCTGTATTCGCGTTCGTAGTACCTCGTCCGAGTCCGACTTCTTCTGCCCAATCAGACCTGGACTGTTAGCAACAGTTAACTTTAGACGGCCAGGCAACCGTCACAGGCTGCCAAGACAGAAGGCCATAAATTAAGGGGAAACCATGAATCCATGAATAGAGAATAAGCAAGGAATGAAAGCCCATAAAACATACCTCTTCTTGCCGTAGACCGTCAGACCCTGGTAGGAACGCGGCTTCTCCTTAACTTCAATGCCCGTCTTCTCGATCAGCGTGTCCCAGGGCAGTCCAGCACCAGTCCGCTTGATGAGCTCGGCCAGCATGTCCGCGTGGCCCTCATGCATTGCATCCGTGAAATCATCTCTTGTGATTCCAAAGTCAAACCCAGCATCAGGGCTCGCTTTAGCGTCTGCCATCGGCCTCCCAAAGCGCTCCGCCGCGTCCAGATAAAATTTCAAGCCGCGCATATCGTGTTTAGTAAACATCTGCCAGATGTTGTTCGTCTCGTTCGCGTAAGGCTCCAGCCTGACCTCCTTGTCTTCGTTTACATACAGGGGCTTACAATATTTGCGCAGCATTTCAAAAGGGGTCTTTCGGTCAGCATGGAAGAGGCAAGCATTACGCATCGGCCAGGCTGGCCACAGTCTTGCCTATGAGAGGCCAGCCACAGAGAACAAAACAACAAAACAGGAAAAATCAAAGTGCCACATACCACCGTTCCATGGACTTGCATGTTCACCTGGCCAATGTTCTCGATGGTGGACTGGCAGTCTTCTGTGATAACGCGATAGGGCACCAGGTGGTCCCAGGAGGGAAAGCCCTCCCCGTCCGAGTCATAGTCGTTGTCGAATGTCATCTCGTAGTGGACCTTGGGTTTCTTTTCTGGCACGTACTGCGCCTGAGTGATCTCGAGAATGGCGGCGGCAACCTTATAGTGCCCCAGCTGGAAGGCGAGTGAATAGGGAGAGTTTCCGCAGATCTTTTCCGTCACCGAGATGTTGAGCGGCGGTTGATTTTTCTCAGCGCCGCGCGGAGCCAGCGTCAGCTGTTTGACCGTGTCGAGGTCGCCAGTCCACACAGCCTCGTATCTATGTCTTGTGTCAGTCCAGTCCACAAGCTCGTTGTTGTCGCCCATGTGCTGAGACGGATTGACTTGGGATTTGACTTACAGCTTCACGTAGTCCTCCACGACAGAAGGCTCGATAGAAAACGGCCCATCAAATCCCTTGAACTTGGGAGAAAAGACGAATTTTGGGGGGGGCTTATCCTCCAAAGGAGGGCTGGTCTGCCGCTGTTCTTGTGCTTCCGTCACAGTTTCTGGGGGCTCTTTGCTTGTGCGCAGAATGCGCTGCTCGATCTCCTCCAGCACCTTTATCGCCTCAGCAATTGCGGCCTTCTTCTCCTTGATACCAGACGCATTCAGGCGCTCCTCGGCAGCTTTCTTGCGGGATTCCATTTCCCTTTTCGCTTTCCTTATCAGCGTCTGCACCTCGTACGACGCCACAAAATGAAGCCAGGTGCCCTTGGGGATTGTCTCGAGGAAAGCCTGGGCGCTCTCCAAATACCTGCTGTCGTGCTTTGGATCTGGCTTCTCCTCGCTGACTTTCTCGCCTGTATACGCTCTAAGGGATTTCAGAGCGTGGCGTACTTCTTCCAAAGCTGTCTTTGTGTTGGCCGTATTCCTCTGTGTGAAATTGAACATGGACAGGTAGCCGGGTTGCTCCCGCGACTGGAGTGGCTTGGTGTCGGGATCGGCTCCGTGGTCGAGAAGTTCGAGGGCGATGGCGACGTTTGACGACCGGAGCGCCAGAATCAGAGGCTGTTCCACCGTTTCCGAATAGGTCTGCTTGGGGTCTTGCGACGAATATACGTGGCGCAGTACGCTATTTTCCTTGGCAGCCTTTAACCACGTCGCATAGTCGATGTAGGTAGAGGCACCGGCGTCGAGAAGCAGTCGCGCAATCTTCCGATTTTCCGTGTCAATGGCGGCGATCAGCGGATTCGCGAGTTGGCCATAATCCCTGCTTGAGAGGTGGTTGATGCAGTTGGCCACTCCGATTTTGTCACAGTCGATAAGCGCCTTGACCGCGTGCGCAGCATCACACTCAACAGCCTTCAGCAGAGCAGTGCTCCCATTTAGGTCGGCTTGCGACGTTGTCGCGCCGAGACTGACCAGGGTTTGGATCATGGACGCGGCCTTCGCTTGGGGGAGAGCCAAGGCAAGAGACAAGGACAAAATGATTGCACGGGGTGTCCCATTCGCTGCCATAAACTTGACGGGAAGAAGAACGTCCGCTCCATAATCCTAATTGGCGGAAAGAAGAGAGATGATCCGATCAGCAAATCGTGAGGCCAGAAAGGGGGACAGGAGCGAGGGAAGGAGCGATGAGACCGGGCAGAAGGAAAGAAAGACAACGGAAGGAACAAGGCAGGGGCACAAATTAGACAGAAGAACAGAAAGAGCGTGAATCAAATTGAACAAATTGGGCAAAAAACAAATCATGAGATCAAAACACCAAATGGTCGTTTTCTCACCTGGCAAAGAAGTTTGACAACTGCGTCGTGGCCAGCAAGGATGGCAAAGTGCAGGGCCGAGCAGGGCACGTCCCAAGCAATAGCATTGACGTCGTAAAAGTCCGGCTCGTCTTTGTTGTCCTCCATGACAACATCATCATCATCATCACCAGACCTTTTCTTGTCGACTTTGACGTACGAGCTTGTCGAAGCAGAGCGAGCACCAACGCCATCCTCGCTATCGGCCTCGCTGTCGTGTTCATCGGCATCGATCATTTCCACGTCTTCATCTTGCTCAGAGCCCTTGGATGCCAACTGGCTCTTGCTGTTCGGCTTTTCTGATCTGGCAGCCTCGCGCCGCATGTCTTCCCTCAGAAGCTCTTCTGCTTCGTTTTCCGAGCTTTTGTCCATCAGAATCTTGACAATCTCGACGCTCCCCCGCTGCGCAGCCAGATGCAAAGCCGTTCGTCCATCGGCCACGTGGGAAGTCAATCGGGCACCCTTGTCAACCAGACACCTGACAATCTCGGGTGTGGATGTGGACACGGCCAATTGCAGTGGCGTGCGGCCTGTGTAGTCGCGCCGGTTGGGATTGGCGCCTTCCTCCTCCAGCCACTCCCGGACGAGTTCCAGGTTGCAGTCCACAATTGCCTGGCAGAGACGGGCAGTGTTGCCAGTGTAGGCCATTTCAGTCCAGTCATCGTCGGTGAGGGGGTTGAAAGAGCCGATTTGCTTCGCAGGCGCGTTAGTGGCACGGGAAAACAGCAATGGAAAGATGGCAAGAGAAATCCGGAGCAAACAAAAAGAAAGCAAGGGCATTTTTTTTTTTTTTTTACCTGGCGACCCGGGTCGTCTTTGATAAAGGAGATAGGTCCGGAAATATACGTCTTGCTTTCTTTCTCTGCAATTTCCTTCTCCTCGTTCGTGACAGGAATGGGACAGAAGCCGCAACAGTCGTGAATGATATCGTCCACTCGACCAAACTAAAACCATCAGGGGCTGGTCAAGAGAGGGAGGGGAAAATGAGAGACAGAGACAGAGAGAGAATTCCAACATACAAACGCAGGGTGACGATGCAAATACACCTCCCTTGTCTTTGATTGATTCCATTCTGCGTTTAGAACTGAGTGGTTGTCAGCGATCTGCAACGACGACATAGCAAGATAGGATTCGAAGGGGAAAAAAAAACTCACGCAGGTCTTTGGCGTAGCACAATCTCTCAATTTTCTTGGCTGTGAACTTGGGGCCGTAGGGAAGATGAAAGGAGCTGTAGTTGCTGGAATCCGTCACCTCAAACCACTCGGCCACTTCGTCTTCGTAGCGCTGCTTGATGTTCGGGGACTCGCAATTATAGTAAAAGTTCCCTCCGTTCCGCGGCGGCCGGCCACGCTCTTGGCGGCGCAATTCTGCGTACTTCCGGCGCACGTCGCTCGACGGCATACGCTCGAGCACTAGGAGACGCGCAAGGCCCAGTGTATTTCGAAAGCTGCGGTCGAAGATGGTGGGATCGACGCGCGAGCGGTCCAGCAGAGGCCAGTAGATCTCAAAGTTGCGGCGGCTGTACTTGGACAGGCGGTTTTCGTACGACGGACTGCGGCGAGACAGGTCGATGTGGTTGATCTGCGTCATGTAGGACTGCAGGGCGCGCGGCGTGCAGTAGACTTGCTTGCCGTCATAGGCCGCGCCCGAGCAGTCAATGTCGAAGCCGGTGAGAATCTCGGAGACGGATTTGTAGAGACGAAGAACAATCTGTCAGATGGTGAGAGAGATGCAAAGAATATCGTAAATTGTAGATGCGAACACCTCTGAAATGCACAAGCAGCGGGAGAGGCGAGCCAAGAAGCACACGACAAGCAAAAGTAATAAATATGGACTGGAATGGAGTAGAATGGAAGAGAATACCTGAATATGGCGAGTTGGATACTGGCTGCCTGTGATGGAGAAACCGGGACAGATTAGCATTTTTACAAGTCATGTTGTTTTTGTTTTACAGGATTTCACTTCCTCACATATGGTCACGGTGTGTTTGGTTCTCACGGTCGTCGTCTCCGCCAAGATGGAATCGCGGACGCTGGCCTCGATCTGCCTGATCTTTTCGATGGCCTCTTCCTCGGTGAGACCATAGAGAAACAGATCGACGTCGGACGCCGGGCTGAACCTCTCGTGGTAGTACTCGCGCAGCAGCCGCTTGCTCTTGCGGTACTTGTCGGGCACCGGCAGCAAGCAGTTGACCGCCGCCGAGCCGGCCACCACGACGTTGTCCCAGTTGATGTCGGCCAGCGCCGACTCGGAGAAGATGGAAAAGTTCTTCTGAAACTCCTTGAGCGTCCGCACCGTCGCTGGCGAGCCGTGTGGCCGACGGTTGGCTTCAGGCAGCGGCATGATGTAGCAGGCCTTTTCCTCCTCCGACTCAGAGGCCAGGTCGCGGGCGTGAACCAGCAGCGGTGCTGTCTCAGGCTCCTGCACAGACTTGCGAGTCCCGCCGCCGCCACCTCCGCCGCCGTCGCCGCCGCCGCCGCCCACTTGGGCGAACAACGGCGTGGTGTTGACATAGGGATCGGCCACGGCCGGGTGGTCGGGCTCTTGGGCAAAGATGTCACGGAGCGTGGACTCGAACTTGCGGTACGGCTCAAACAGCTTCGTCGGGGACTCGCCTTGATTTTTGGCCAAGTATCCCATGAGCTTTGCCGGCGGTACCGGAACAGAGGGCAGCGAGAGAGAAGGCATGTCGGGTTTTTGGAAGGGGCATACAAGGGGAACAAAACACAAAGTCTATGCCGAAAAAAAAAAAAACTGGAGTGAGGTGCAGCAGCTTGAAGCAAAAGTAGATGGCAAATAAAAGACAGTATCTTGGATCGCTAGAACGCTGAGACTGTGGTAACCAATGAAAGAGGCAAAAGAGAAAGATGAAGACGTAGAGTGCAAGAAGCAGTGCAAATTTTTATATGTATGAAAGACAACAAAGTGATTCGAGTCCGGGGAAACAATACAAAGGCAATCAACAATAAGGAGGACGACGGAAGATAGACAGCAAGCTTGAAGGTATAAGAGACAAAAGCAGATGGTTTTCTCTCGTTTCTCGTTTCTTTTTTCTTTTTTCTCTTTCTCTTTTCTTTTCTTTCCTTGATTCGCAAGAAGAAATCAAACCAAAAAGCTAACAGACGGGCCCGAGAACAGATAAACCGACTTTAAGAAATTGAGACTTTTGGCTGAGAGCTCTCAACCTTGTTTCAATCCAGACAGGAAAGTGAACGAAGCATCCTTATATAGCCATCAAATCGCTTCGCCGTGTTTTGTTCGTGTGGACAAAAATGCGGCGATGCTGCCTAGCTGCTGGCCAGGGACCCATCCGGCAAGCTCCAACCCTGTACTCCGTAGGCAGCAGACCCCATTTTAACGTCGTGGTGGGTCGGGGGTTCTGCATCGACGCCAGGGGGGGGCTTCGCCTTTTAGCTTGTGTCAACCAATAATGCACCTTTTTTTCTGCCTCTCTCTCACTTGTCTTCTTGACCAAATGCTGGTATGGTAACATTTACCCCGTCGCGCGCCTTCTATCGCTCGTTCTGAGCAGCCGTGTTTGCCTAATGGTTTGGCTGATTTGACAAAATGGGAGAGATGGGGAAATTGGTAAGGCAGGCCGTGCCTCTCTATACTCGTATTAAGAATTGTGTTTTCTCGGATCCTCGGGTTCAACATGCTGCTAAAGGATAGCTTATCTCGTAGGCTGCCTCACCAAGTGCGTCCGACCATAAGCCACCGACCATCACAGTTGTGTTCTGCGAACCCTGCAAAAGGCACCTTGACCTGAGCAGCAGGTATTTTAGAGAGTATTAATACTAATGCAGCTTGCGGAGTACTATCACAACGAGGACAATCCTTACACGATGCACAGACGAACGTCTAGAAGAAGAGATTAAAACGACGACATGTAGGATGTAAATGTGACGAAAAAGTGCAATCCTAGGGAAAAAATACAATAGTTCCAGATACAGGTTCTCCTTCAAAAAGCCTTTGCCCGGCCCATTCTATTATGATGAGCAGCGTTACCTCAACAAGTGTATAGAAAAAAAATGAAAAAAAAATAAAAAGACAAGTACAGAAAAAGTGCTTTGACAAAAGAAGCGACAGTCTCTACACGCCTCTGTGGCCATAAGCGCATCCCTCTGTACATGTGGCGCCACCTTCGGACAGTTACCGTAGCTCTGTCCTTCGTGGATCCCGTCCTCCTCTTCACGACAGCGCAATGGCTCCCCTTCTGTTCTCGCGCATGTGCAGCAGGCCTTGCAGGCCACAGAACACTAGAAAGCCCTGTCGCACAAGTCAGCAGCCTTTCCCACAGACAGGCATGGCCAAACAGCAGGAACGGAGCACTCCTTATCTCAGAAGGCATATATCATCGATGGATCAACAAAAAGAGAGTGACATACTGCATATATAAGGACCGCGATGAAGATCGTGCCGGCTACAGCGGGGCCGTCTTCGGGGTCGTCGATACCGCCGACCATTTCATGGTGGTTGTTCTTGAACAGTAGGCCGAGAACCGACAGAATGACAATGGCAAAGATGGAAATCACAAAACTGCAACCCGGGTCAGCACGGCTCTTGTCCCACAGCTTTCTCCCCTTCTTTGTCTGGTTGAAGAAGTGCTCGCTTGAGCCAGCTCTTCACGTCTCTTCTTTCTTCGCTCCAGCCGCCGTAGCTCACGGCGTTCCTCCTTCTTGGCCCATATTCGCAACGGCGATCGCTCTTGTCTGTCACCTCGTCTTCGTTGCATCTCCACACACACTCTCTCTCCATCTGACAATCATGCCCCCCTCGCAGGCTTTTTACGCACCAGGACCACGCCTGTACGGCGCTGACAATCGGCTTCATGATGAGCGCTGGGTGGAGGTCCGACGAATACGTCGCGGACGTGGGCGGGGGGACGTAAGCTGGGCGGTAGGTGGCGGCAGTGCCGGGTGCTAGACTGATGCCGCTGCTGGTGCCGTGGCTGCTCAAGCCGCCGGATCGCTCGCGCAGTTCAATGCTGCTGCCTGCAGAAAGATATGTATCGGCGGCGGCGGCGGCGTACGGAGAGGGGGCGGCGGCAGCGTGGGGGGTTCGACCGGATCGATGACTGTTGTAAGGACCAAAGGAATTGCTGTTCCTGTTGTTGTTGCTGCTGCTGCCAATGCTGCCGACGCTGTTGTTGTGGTGGTGGTGTTCGCTAGAGCTGGGAGACGGAAAAGGACCTGCTGCTGTGCTGTTCAATGGTGTCGAACGTCGACGTTGCATGAGTGCGGACGAGAGAGCGACAAGGCGAGAAAAAAAAAAAAAAGCAAAAACACACAACCCAGTCCGTCCGGGGGGGTTCGTACTTTAGTTTCGGCGGCTTGGGGCAGAGGAATGGCAAGAAAATGGCGCTTTTTAGCGAGATGGAGCTTTCCTCTCTGATGGTTGGCTGCAGGACTGCAGAATAAGGCTGGAAATTTTGGCTGGCGATTGCTTGCAGCCTAGCAATTGAGGCATCAGCAGTTGGACAAAGTCATGTGATTGGTCTGGAATGCCTCCGGTGGAGCAGCGATCAGCAACGGAGGCGGGCCTCTGCAGTTGCCGTTTCGAGAGATGACAACAAACATTCAACATTCTAAAGACTCGTCCAGGAGGCCAGGATCGACAGGCGATAAACGGCCGTGAAGGACCGATGAATGTTCTCTGTTTTGCGGTCTGTCTTCCCCTCAGTCCATGGGCTACCGCTGCAGGCTATCTGCAGTAGAGAGCGGTGCCCACATTGGCGTTGGTGTCGCCATCGATTTCGGCTAAATCACGACAGCATTGCTTAAGTCATAGACGTCTTTGGGCGAGCTGTTTTGGTCTGTTTCTCTACATCTTGGATGTTTTCTTGTTTTACCTCTACATGTTTTGAGCTCTCGGCCGTGCAGTCTTTTCATTTTGGCTCTCTTTCTTAGACCGCGTTACCGTCATGCCGTTTGTCTACCCGTATATCATTTTTACAACCCCGTTCTCTTAACCTGGGCCAAGCGGCTATCGTCGGAACTCGTCATCAAAACTGCAAACCGCCAAAAACTGGCAACGATGTTTGAGGTTCGTGACAGCCTATTGCCGTGATAACGGAATGCCATTGTTTCACCGTTTCCGTTGTGAACGAAACAGGATTTACCTGGTGGTTTTTCTTTGCATATGCTCATTCTTGATTGCAACTGAAAAGTGGCCAAAGAAACTGACCCCAACCTTCAGCCATTGTACCCACACCCGGAAGACCGGTTACAGCTGCGTCTCCATCGCGCAAGATCGGTCGTTTTGACGCCGCAGGAGTAAGTAGGATCCTTCTTTGAACGGCCAGGCTTGCAGTTGGCCGATGTCTCTTCTCTCTTTCTTTTGTTGTTATCTGCCTTTTCGCTTCCCCTCTCCCTTTCTTTTCTGTTTGCCTCCCCATTTTGTCTGTGCGACCGATGCCCTGAATCCGGCAAATGGACTGTGTCATGTTAAGCACACTGAGCAACCACCATTCGCGGCAATCCCATCTGTCACAATTCCCCTAGAGCATCATTCCATTTGTCAATATTCCGGCCATGCACACTTTTGCGCAGCAGTTACGTCTAGGACGTTAAATTTTTTTATTTTTGCTGACACCTCCTGAAGACTACTTGAACTTCGGGCGGCTCAGCGCACCTTTGAGGGCGCGTACATGCGCACGGCGCTGTCGCAGTTTTCGTTTGCCTTGGTGGTGCTCAAGATCTTCACGCGCGAGTTCTACCCGATTGGCGCCTTGTTTGCCGTGTATGGCGCCACCGTGATGCTGGTGGCTATCTACCGCCGGTATGAGGGCAACCGGCAGTTTTTCAGCACCCAGGAAGAAGTCAAGGACCTGCTACCGGCGAATGAGCACCACGGACTCTTTCACGCATCTCACGGGCTTCACGGACACACCGGCGGTGGCGGTGGCGGCACGGAAATTGAACATGGTGCCAGCAGTCTCCTCCGGCATCGCCAGGGCCCACAAGCGCAGCAGCACCAGCAAGACCGGCAACTGTTGCAGGCTCCCGTCACCACGTTCTCCCGCGTCGTGGAGATCAAAAAGTTTCGTACATGCGGCGACAGCGTGGCATTGATGTCCCTGCTGAGCTTGACGGCTTACATTGTGTTGATCTGGCTGGTGTGTCGGCTGTAACTCTGGCAAAAAAAACGCGGCGGTGAAATAAAATGGAGAAAGCTATATTTGCTAGACCTCAAATGTGCAAGATCGCATAATTGCCGCCTCTTACGCATTTCTCTAGACGACGAAAGGAATGGGGAGCTAGATCACAAGCCCCCCCCCCCTCCTCTCCCTTCTTGGCGAATGCAAACCAAACCAAGGAACCGGCTTTGAGTTGATGGCTTTACGATAGGACGAAAGAAAGGAAAGGCAGCATGCGTGGGCTTCCGCATGTAAGACTGGACAACTTCGGCCACTTAGAGGAAAGGGTTTGAGAGTGGGTTTTCATGTCCGACGTATTACTGCGCTTATGGAAGATGACGCTCTCAGTGCTAGCGGCCGGCAAACTGGATCCTTAACTGGAAAACGTATCACTGCATTATGTGTGGGGGTGGTGATAGGCCAGGGTAGACGAGCCGACCTTTGAGAGGGGTGCGGTGCAGGAAAGTCCCACTAGGAAGAGGTGAGGACGGACGAGACCATCATGTGATGCAGCCAGGCAACTTTGAATGATCTGAGTAGCCGCTTCTCCCGTGGTCGACTTTGGATCCGATCCGTGACGGCACAAAACCATGTTTCAAGGACGAACCATGGAAGCAAAGCCCGGCGGTCTGTCATAAAGATAGCGAGAGTCTGTACGATACGAGAACGAGAGCACGAACAGGTTGCAAGGACACGCATTGGAATTTGTGAAAGAAACACAAGTAGAATGCTATGTATATTAAAAAAGCACTTTAATAGTAGCAGGAAGAAAATGAAATAACAAAGCAGAAAAAAAAAAACACACGCAAAGCCAAAAAGGCAAAAAAATTTCAAGCAGCCAAGAAAAACAAGGCTTGCCAGATGTTGTCCCAAGATGAACTCTTTTTGTTTCCTCGTTTCCCATTCCAGTTTCCCAGTTCCCTTTTTTCCTTGTGCTTTTTTATCCCCCCCCCCCCCCTTCCCACTCCCTCCCCCACAGCACTTCCAAAATGATGTGCTTTCCTGTTTTTATGACTTTCTGGTGTGTTCTCAAGACTCCCATCGGCCAAGGCTCGCGGCAGACGTCCATTGTTTTTCTTTCAAAAAGAAGGAAAAGATAGCGGGAGAAAAGAGAAAGAACAAAACTTCAGTAAATAAGCAAAAACAATAAGCAGTAACTTGATGTAAAAGAAAAAAAGAAAGAAAGAAGAAGAAGAAAAAAAATCCCAAGAAGAAAAAAAAACAAACAAAAACAAAACTTGCAAAAATGTAAGCAAAATATCCATCCCTTCCAATCCAATCCCATGTTTGACCGTGCTTGATTTGCTTGCTGTCCTTTTCTTAGCCTCGCCCAAGTATGAAGCCTACCCAGTCCTCCTTTTATACTATGTGAACCTTGATACTCTTGCCCTTTCTAAACCCGTGCTCCCAACACCAGGCAGCGATACGCTGCCACCATAAAGGATTTGGGGGGGGGAAAGCCTCTCGGTACACTGGTCGTACTTTCTGCGTATATACCGTTGGCCATTGTTGCTGTGTTTATGCACCCGTATCTTTTTGATTTCCGCCGTTTGCCGGATCCTTCCCGCCGCCAACCTATGCTGCGGTCCCATACTTCTGTTGTGTTTCCGTGTTGCCGTCCCGCCATATCCAGCCATGTTGGCCACGGCCCGCCAACCTTAAACATCCTTTGTTCTGTCCCTGGTAGAGCGACGGTTGTCGTTTGCTGAATGTCCGATTCCGATTCGCTCCATTGTCCAAATGCGTATCCCAATGCCTTTATGATGCTGTCGTGTTGCTTTAGAAGAGTGTATTTGCCGTGCTGCTGAACGACCATCCCAAACTGTCTTCAGAGACTCCCCCATAGGCCGCGCAGCAAGTGATCCTCATTTCCGCTCCCGCCTCTATGAATTTTGCTGTGGGCCGTGGCCTTCCCCCCCCCTTAGCGCCTATTCCTATGCCGTGCCGTGCCCCCCCTCTTGGTTTTCGCTCTCCCGCTTTTTGGTCTCCCGCACCTCTGCGCGGCCATTTCTCCACGCTCCCACGCTCCCGCTTTTCACTTGCTTCCCTTTCTTGCCGCTATTTCTCGTGTGTCGTCCGTTGTCTTTGCCTGCTCCACATTGAAGTGGGATGTAAAATATATCAACGTTTTTCTTATTTTTTTTGGCGCCGAAACCGCAAGCTGTGCCACACCGACCGATCCATAATACCAAAATAGGACCGGGGAGGTATAATACAGCAGCGCGGGAACGGTGAGCTGAACATTGCTGCCGCCCTCGCAACGGGAACCAGGGTCTCGCCTGTATGGGTCACGAGGGCCCGAGATGGAACGGCGGATTGCCTTTTCTGTTCAAGTCGTTGCTGCATTCTGGTCTTCCGATTTAAACGTAAAAAAATATGGCCGTACAAAAGAAGACCGCCTGCTGATGATTTGTCCAAACTAAAAAGCAGCAAGCTTCTGTTCATAAACAAACTGCAAATAGCGCGGTGGGCCTGCAAGCCTGCCAATATTCTCTGGACTGCTTATATGTCGCTCTGATTTTAATTTTGGCCTCTTTTGTCGACCCGACATCGCCCTCCCTAGTCGAGTTTCAACACAGCGCACGCTGATTTTCCTCCTCGATTGCGAGTCGCCAGTGTGTGATCGCCATTCGTCGCAGAAGCTGATCCGCCGGTATTTGTTGATAAGACAAACCAGAGAAGCAAAGAAAAAAAAGGTAAAAGAAAGAGAAGAGGCAGCAAGAACGGATGGGAAAAGGAAAGCGAGAAATGGAAAGAGCAACCGAAATGTGAGCAGAGGCGCGTAATACAAGCAGCTAGCAGCCTTGCAATACGGTCTGTGCTCGTGGCTTTCAATCGTCTCTTTTGTCATAGCTTGCGAAGCTCTCTCCAAGTTTTAGTTTCTTGTCCCCTTGGTTGCTCTTTCTAAATGCGGCGACTTGCATGACCTCGGTCTCGTAGGGTCGCTTTTTAGTTCCACCCCTCCAATTCTCTTCGCCCTCTTTTTCTTCAGCTCAGTATTCCGCTTCGCCTCTCATTCTACTGCTTTTGTCGCCATTTTTTTTGGCTGCTTAACGCAGGAGGAACTTGGGTTGCGCATGCCAGCAGCAGCAAAGTGCTCGACAAAGGCAGTTGGTGGACCGTTGTCTTTCGAACTGTTCACGAGAAAATAAAAGAAGACCAAAAGCGAGGATGGCCATTGCAAAGAAGAAGGGGAATAGGAGAGAGAGAAAGAGAGAGAGAGAGAGAGAGAGAGAGAGAGAGAGAAATAGGCCCCGATAACTGGTGGAGAGAGTCTGCTTTGTGACAGCTTGCAAACTTCATCTCCAAACACAGCCACCGTTGTCCCCTTCACCTTTTTTCTCTTCTTTGTTTTCTGTTCTTTTTTTTTTGGCGAGACCTTTTATCGCCCTGTATAGTACATGCTGGACGATGTTGGGTGAGTATCTGCGCCAGCCGCAGTGCCGTGGTCGCCAGTCCAACCGACATAAGTGTCGGCGGGCTCGTTTGACTTGCTGTTGTATGAGTAGGAAGGTGCCTGCCAGCTCGAGTAGGGCTGGGCAGTGGAAGGGTTCCCGCCAGCCGACGACAGCGATACATGGTGGTTCAGGGCGGCTCCGGGGATGCTGTCGACGCCGGGAATGGTGGTCGCAGCAATGGGCGACTGGTAGATCTCTGACATGGAGCCCGACCTGCGGTCATATGGCGCCCGGCCGGGCTGGCTGCTGCCAGCACCACCCGTCATCTGCGAAATGGACGGATACTGCTGCTGGTGGTGCGAGTGATGGTGGCCGTGGCCGCCGCTGCCTATGCTGTCGGCTCCAAACGATAGCGACCGTGGCGGCGGCGGTGGATACGACCAGGCCATGTCGTCGCGCGAGGCCGCTTCCGACTGTGGCGTCCACGAGGCTGGGGGTGGCGGCGCATGCGGCGTGTAGGGCGAAAACGACGGGGTGATGGGCGACTCTTGCGGGTAGGACCGCCAGGTTACGTTCAAATCACCAGGTTTGGACGAGTTGGGGCTTGCTTCGGCAGACATCCAGTTGGTCATGCCTCCGTGGCTGTAATCGAACGACCTTGACGAGGCACTCGAAGACACTGTGGTTGGAGAAACAAAGCCTGCATTTAGTATTACTGCATTCCCTCTTCTGGCGCTGGAAACGGCAAAAAACAAAAACCAAAAGCAAACAAAAAAACAAAAGCACAACCCCGGGATGGATCAGCTTTCCGGACTCACTTTTTGCGTCAGGCGAAAACGGATCAGGGCCGGATTTCATAGCGGGGGGCGCCATTGTCTGGATCGAAGGCATGGTCAGCTGCTGCGCGTTTGGCTGCGGGTGGCCGTGGTGAGCGGCTTCGGCCGTCGAAAGAGGGGGAGGAGCAAGAGGAGGAGCGAGAGACGCGGAAGGAGAAGCAAGCAGAGCGGGAGGAGCAGAATGAGCAAGAGGAGCGGGAGCGGGAGCGGGAGCATGAGCGGGAGCAGAAGCAGGAGCAGAAGCAGAAGCAAAAAGAGCAAGAGGAGCAGAAGCAGCAGGATCGCCGAGACGACTTGGTATAGGAGGAGGAACCATTCTGGATGCTGCTGGTGTTGCTGTTGCTGTTGGTGGTGGTGGTGGTGGTGGTGGTAATGGTAGGCCTACCGAAGCTCGAGACGTGGAGTTTTTTCTCGCGTCTGTGGGTGGCTGCTGGTCTACTGGGTAGAAGCTGCATTCTTTCTTGAGTCGGATACAGTTCATGCATCTGCCCTGGACATCGGTGGCTGACGGGATGCATCTGATCTTGCGCCGGCGGCAATGCCCTGGAAGAATCAAACAGTCAAGGTCAGACCGAGCTCCAACGATCTCGAAAACAGCTGTTCAACCATCCGCTCGTCTGTCCTCGCTCTCCCCCTCCCCTTCACATCTTTTCTCTGCATCTCTGTGAGCGCTTTGTCTTGGCAACGGCACAACTCACCGCAAGCTACGGAAGTCCTGTGGTAGCCAAGCTTGTTTCGCCTTTTCTCGGCGGACAGGCTCAGAGCGTTATGGTCTGGCGATGGCGCAACCTGCTGCGGCTGGGCTAGCACCGCCGGGTGCTGTGGGCGGACGGTAGGCGTCGACATTGTTCTCTTGAGCTTGGACATGTTGATCCCCTTGGACAAGGAGTCGCGACGCTCTTTGGGAGAAGGCATTTGCGGATCTTGGCCGCCGCCGCCACCTAGAGCGGATGGCGCAGACAAACCAGTGCTGTAGTCGGAAGCCATGTATCCTGGCGGCGGAAGAGACATGTCAGCACCACCGCCGTTGGGCGGCGGCGGGGGATACTGGTAGGACATAATATCGGTCATCTGATCTGGCAATTCGGCCGCACGCGCAGCAGATGTGCTGATTTCCCAGTAGTCCAGTCTTGAGTGGAAGAGCGGAGAGGCCACGACTGCCATGAAAAGGGAACGCAACTATTGTTGTTGCTGAACACGTTTGCTGGCAATGGACGAGGGGTGGTGGTTCGATGCGATGCTCGGTGTGGGTGGTGGGGTGGAGGGGGGGGGGAGCCAGCAAGTGAAGACTGGATGCGAAAGGAAAGAGAAGGCAACGAAAGAAATAGAAAAGAAGAAGGAAGAAAGTTAAGAGAAAAAAAAAGAAAAGAGACGAGTGAGGTTGAAATATAAAAATGGTGTGGCAGGAAGAGAAGGATGAATGGGTAGAAAAGGAAAAAGGAGATGCCGAGTGAGTTATACTTGTGAGAGCCAGAGGGAGGAGCCAATAAGAGCAAGGGTGGAAGAACAAGACGAAAGACAACCAAAGATGACGGGGGTGGGATAAAAGGTTTGTCTCCAGTTTTGGTATTCCCCCGTGATATGGCCACGCACAGGCTATTCGATTCAATGGTGGGAAGGGCAAGATTTATGCTGATACTCTGACGAGCTTCTGTAACAGCAGGGAATCTGAGAGGTCGTTTTTTTGGTTTTTCTTTTTTTTTTTGAATCTTTGGCTGGAAGCCGGACCAGCCAACCTCACTAACCTTTGCTTGGCTGACGGTGGGCCGAGAGGGAGACGAGAGGGTAGAGAAATATAAGCGAGAACTGAAAATGTGCTTCAAATTGGCCGCGCGATCTGCAGTCAGTGGAAAGTGATCCACGATGCCTTCTTACAAGCTGCCCAGCAGGGGAAAAAAAAAGCTGGTAACCGCAAAGAGAAGCTAGGGTGATGGCGTCAAGCACAGAGGAAGTAGTAATACTCCGTACAGCTCTCTGCACACGGCGGGTGGCGAGTAAGGAGAGGTTGGCTGTGGAGATAATGCAAAGATAGAAGAATAATAGAGCAAAAAAATAGCAAAACGCTCAGTTGGCCGTGCCTGCGGAACGGCCTCCAGCGAAGACGAAGAAGGATAAGAGGCAAAAACAAAAAAAAAAAAAAAAAAAAGAGAAAAAGACTGGTTCAAAGGGGCACGCCTTGACCAGAATGACAATAACAAGAATAGACGAGACAGTGGGTAGCGAAAGAGAGAAAGCGCATGTCAAGATGGGGAGTGAGAAATAATAGCAAAGTGATAATAAGGTGTCGGGGTGAGAAAGAAGCGAGGAGGAGCCGGGCCAGCCAATGAAAAAAAAGTAAAAGGTGGAGGAGGGAGAGAATACAAGCTAGAAAGGCATAATACAAGAACAGAGAGATAAAACAGGACAACCCCCCCCCCCCCCTTCTAAGTAAGAGGTTTTGACAATGGTCAAAGAGAAAATAGAAGAAGACTGCAGGGAGAAGCCGAAAGAACAGGCCCACTGCTTCTTGTGTATGTCATGAAATAAAGCCGGACAAAAAAAAAGTAGAATAGAGACGTTGCTGAAAAAAGACAGGCTGTAGAAGAGAGGGGTGAATGGAATACAGGAGGCTTGCGCTGCAGTACCAAGGTCGCCTAGGCAGAGTAAGAGAGCTTGATTATGTGGCAGATAGCTGTCAAAGACAAAGACAAAAAAAGGAAGGGAAACTCCAAGAGAGCAATGGAGAAGGGGAAAACAGTGCCGGCGGCCCTGATTCAAGCTGTCAACGGCAGATGTGAGTTTGGCCTTGTGCTTTGGCAGAACCTGCGTCGTTTGTTTTATTTTTACTTTTACTTTTATTTTTTCATTTAGTGACAGAGACGAGAGGGGGGGCGTGGAGTTTGGGCGAGGTGTGTGAGTTATGTCGTATTGGTTTATGGTTTTTAGCATTTTATGGTTGGCGCTCGTGCGGGCGGGAGGACGATGTATACACCCAAAAGAGAAGGGAGGGAGGGACAGAAGGAGGGGGGTGGCATTGATAGCTTGTACGGAGTACTTTCCTACAAAAGGGTTTGTATGGAAGAAGACGAGAGAGAGTGTACACGTACGTTTGGGTAAGCTATGGTGTATCATGGAACAGCTGGCGTATTGTGGTTTGTCTTCTTCTTTCTTTTTTCTTTTTGGGGGTTTTTTTTATTATTTTTATTTTTTGCATTGCTTTTCCTCTTCTCCTTCTCCGGCTTTTTTATTTTTACCATTGTGCATTGTCCCTCTTTTCTGTCAGCGATCGCAATGGCAAAGCAGGATGAAAAAAGTGTGATGGGGCCTCCCCTTTTCAATCTCTCGTTACGCTGAGAGATTTTCTTATTCTTCGGCCAGTTTGTGTGGATCATTATGCAGCAGCGATAAACCATTGTATTTTTTTTTTCACTGTGCTGGCTGGCTGCCACCTCTGACGAAAAAAAAAGTGCTTTGCTGGCAATGGAAAGACGCCCAGTCTGGCTGGTCAGGTCTTGAACTCTAAGATTCGTGGCGGCATCAGTGGGAGAGGGGGGACAAGAATGGTTAGGTTAGGAAGAGGCAGCAGAAAGACGTGACAAGCGAAGGGGGCAAAGGGTAGCAGTGAGGGTTGCAGAAACACTGGCCACCACAGACGGACAGCGGAACAAAGGGGAATGACGACTGTTGGGTCTGCAGGTGGACAGTGGAAAGGAGGCTGGTGCAGTTGCTGTTTTGGGCAGTTAGGGACACAACCCGCCGGTCCCGCCAGATGCAGGATGGCGATGCCTCTGAGCTAAACGAGACGAGCACACGGACGGGTCCTAGCTGGAGGCGTAAGAGGAGAGAGGGCACATGGCAGGCTGTCCAAAGGCAGAACAGAGTCAAGGAAGGAGGAAACTGGAGGGAAAGAGCCCTGAGGCACTGGAAGAGGTGAGTTTGATGAGGCTCGAGACAAAAGCCAGACCCGCTGCAAGTACGACGTATTACAATACAAAAACAAACAGGTGTCTTTGGATGGAGCAATGCTATGGATACAAGTAATACGGAGTAGTGGGGGAAGCTAAGGAGGGGGGTGTGAGGGGTGGAGGAAACTGGACCACGAGAACGGCCAGGCAGGAAGAAGAAAAAAAAACAAAAGGCAAATGGCGGCAGAGTTCCCCAGGGTAGACGGAGTGTAGAATACCAAGAGAAGCGGTTCACGGAAAGACTGCCGAACAAGTGGAGGAGGGACCTGCGACGACACAAGAAGCACGACCGTACAATGTACGAGTAATGCGGAGGAAAATGGGACGACATGAGAAGGGAAAAGAGACAGAAAAGATGGGTTGGCGATCAGAAGTGGAGCGATAATCCGACAGAGCAAGGGCACACGACTTAGAGCGTGGTGAGCAATCGACTGCAAGCTTGTGAGGGAGACACGCTGGCAGCCGAGGATGATGCTCGAAATTCAGGGCATGAAAGAAAAGCAGAAAGAAGAAGTGGAGGCCGTTGGAGAAGCGCCAGAGCAGGGGTTGGGGAGGGGGGGGGAAATATTCAACCAGGAGACTGAAGTGCGGGCTTTTAGTGGCTAGAAGCCATATGTCCGTCGTAATACTCCGTACAGCTCTAGCTTTGACATCAAAAGCCTAGGCAGAGTGGACTGTCAGTTCGGACGGCCTTGTAATACATCGTAAGCCACCTTTTATATTATCAACCACACCCTACTTTCATGTGAATGTCAGATGCAAAACTAGATTGAAAGGCGTAATACTCCGTACTCAGCACTAACGAGAGGCATTGCCAGGATACAGCAGCGCGTCGCCAAAGACAACTTGAACTCATCAAGGCTTCAGTGTTCGGTGATTTTTTTTTTTTTGTTTTGTTGTTGTTTTTCGGGGGAAGGGGGGGAGCTCACTTTTTCTTCTCTGTTGTTGTCTGCTTCTCAGCTCGTCATTTCAGCCCACTCTCAAAGAAGATTTTACGGAGTAATAGTCGGGTTCTGGCCCAACTGAATTGGCGGAGGTGCTGTTCAGGGCTGGGGGGCAGAGAAAAGGGGGGTGTGAGATTAAAGATGAATTAGAGGGAGGGAAGGGGGGGGGGGGGGGGGGGGGTTCGTCCGGCAAGGGGGTGTTGCTCCGTACAGAGTAATAATACTCTGCGCAATTTTGGGAAAACAGTGAGCTTTGAGCGAATTGCTTGAGGTTGTTTTGGGCTTGGACTGCTCCGTACTCTGTCGTGAAGGTATGACAATGGTCCTACTCGCTGGTCCCAAGACTCAGCAATGGCTTTAAGGAGACCAAGAATCAAAAAGAAGCGAATTCTAAAACGACAGAATACATAATAAGCCCATAACATGTGCAAGCAGTAATAACGCCTCTCCTTGCCTCAGTGGCCGTAGGACAATATACCAGTGCTTTCTGATTGCTGTTGGGCATAAATCCGTCTGTCTTTATGGTTGGCCTGCCAAGCTTTTTTTTTTTCTTTGCCTGTCTGGTCAAAGGGTTCTTGTTATTCGGCTCTCCTTCTCTATCCCTTACTCTCTGTCTCTCTTCCTGCCCCCGCGCGCCCCCCCATCGTCCTCCATAGTTCATTGGACACTCCGTATGTCTTGAGCAAATATCCGCCCACGCTAGGAGCATACGCCGTAAGGAGCAGGGCTGTGACAGCACTTGGGAATATGGATAACAGATTCAGCAACCAGTGATGGTTGCCAGGGGAGGGGGGCCCAGAATACGAAAAGAGCAAGGGGTTTTTAGAGCATTGCGACGTACGAGGTAACTTTCGTTGTACGGAGTATTACTCCGCGTACTGAGGGCAGAAGGGGAGGGGTATTTTTAGTGAATCAAAGCCTGGATGAGGTGACAGGGAAAATAAGCTTCAGATAGAGATGGCATACGAGCACGACGTACAACAAAAGGGAAAATACTCCGTAATATGTCGGACACGCACCGTACACGCACGAAGCGTTTACGCAGCACGACGTATTACTCGTATGTCGTGGAGTGAGTGTTGATCTTGCAGAGCCAATGCTATTTTTCTATGGGGGATTTTTTTTATTCGCTTACAAGTTTGTTTTTGTCAGCTACCATGGAGCATGAGACTATGGAATATGAGTTTTTTTCTTCAATGTCTAGGGCAGCCAAGTGGTTTTATACGAGTGCGAGTACGAGTATGGATACTCCGTATAACACCGCAATATCATGTCCCCCTATTTAGGACACCAAGTGTTTCCCCCCTAACTCGTATTATTACAAAATACAAAATACAAAGTAAGGTTGTAAGGCGTATTACGACGTATTACGAGTACTCAAAATTATGATTTTACCCCTGTCAGTCCAGCCAGCGAATTGGAGAACCTGGTCGCTTGGAGAAAAGTGACAGAGCTGTGCACCGTCTTACAAGCTGTAAGACTAGTCTGTAAGGTGTAAGCCAGCAGGAAAACGAAAAGAAAAAAAGACAACGTAAACTCTATGCTTGGGCAAGGGCATCAACTACCAGAGTACCTGAAACGTCCTGTAAAAGCAGTTATATCCTTATGTGTAAACCAGTATTGCACTCTTCTGCAAAACTGCAAAACGCGCTGCCAAAAAATAAAAATAACAGCTGTTGAGCAGTACGATTCTCCATCCATAGTGGGAAATGCGGTACCTTGTTTAGGCACCAATGCTCGGAGATTTTTTTTCTTGACAAATGCTAGCCTACGTCGAAAGAGGCAATGGCCTCGCTACGGCCCTTGTAGTTGTTGGGCAAAAAGACAACGGTGTCTCAGCCCGGAAGACTCCGCAGATCCCGTGCGACATGCGAACGAGACAACTGCTTCGAAGAAAGAAAGTTGACAGAGAAGTACAAAGTACTCCCTCCGTATTTAGGTTACTAACCCGACGAACAGGGGGGGAGGGCGGGGAGGCGAATGTTCTGCTAGAATGGACGGTGTCCGAAGGGCAAGAAAGTAACCATACGCAGGGAACATCTGCTGTATTACGGAGTATGGATACTTTGTCGCTGGCTGAGCTGACGGCGAACTGTCGTCCTGTTCCTCTTGTAATAATATCCATACGGATACATCGTAAGACTACGAAAAAAAAAAAATGAAACATCTGCCTTTCTTCGGTTATTTATTACACTGCAATAATCTCGTGAGTATAGCCCCTTTATTACTGCGTACTCGTATGTGCTGTACGATGCACTCGTAAATCGTAATACTGCTTTCTTCCGTCTTCGATATCCCATTGCTGCCAGGTCCCCTGTTCAGTACTTTTTTTTGCCACAATCTACTTATCCTCCTTCGTACGACGTACTCGTACTCCGTAATGCTCCGTATTACTTTGTTATTATACCGTACATTTTTGCTTCGTCTTATTGGACGGCTCAATGGGAGAAAGAAAAGAAAGTGTCGTTGTAGGGGTCGCAAAGCACAAGCACGGCGTATAGACAGACAATAATCCATCAAGCATGCGTGAGCAGATACATCGTACGGTGCACATGTAAGTATTTAGCATTTGCAGACGGGAGGCTCTTCCCAGCCATCTAGCAACGCCAGAGAGCTGCAACGAATGCCCAAGAGGTGCTTGATTTAGCAGTAATATCAGTTCTCGGCTGTTTGTGTTGGTCTTTTCTTGTCGTAATAATACTCGTAGTCTCTTTCTTTGTGCAGTTGTTTTTATCCCTTGCCCTCCCTATTTCCCCCCTCGACTCCTTTGCTTTTCTCGCTTGTCTTCCACCGGCGGCCCTCTATCCCCTGTTTCTTTCCTCATTCATAAATCTCCTCATCTCATGATATTCTTTTTACGTGTTTTTTTAGTTAAATGAAAGGGGAGGAAAATCGTGCTCGTATGGAGGACGATGGCGATCATCGTCTCCTCTTTGTGGGGTGGCTCTTCCCTGAGGGGCAGTTTTCTCTTTTTTTCTGTCCCGTCTCAGGGCAGCAGAGGAGGATCAGCGAGCCTGCGTCTCTATCCAAAATAAAAGCATTTTTGGTATGTAGGTATGCTACGTATTCGCAGAAGAAGCTCTTGGACGTGGCCGTATATCCATACATCCTATTGTTCTGTGGGCTGGCCAGTCTGCAAGCAATACTCCGTCCTCGTGTATTCTCGTATATTATAATGCATAATGCGAGCAGGAGTATCATGGAGACGATTTTGCACTCTGTAAATCACAGCCTCCACCCTAGACCAGCTTTACACATGCAGGTACGGGGGTATTGCTCGTACGACATGTGTACAACACAACACCCCCCTCTTTCTTTCCCCTCGTGTCGTCCTCAACAAAAATAGCATATCGGCGAAAGAGCAGGTTCATCCGTTCTTTGGCCCATAGGTGTATGAGGATCCGGCCAGATTCCGACCGGTTCAGACCGTTCTATGGAAGTACGGAAGAACCGGTTTTACTTTGTTGTGGCGATCGCGCATTTTGCTTAGAACCATGGAAGAATGCAAATAGAAGAAGAAAGAGAAGGAAAGAAAGAACGAAGGAAAAAAAAAAAAAAGGCCCAGATGCGCTCGTGCAGCATCTGCTCCGTAACTCGTGGTTGATGGTTCCCATGCATTCAGAGACAGCTATTCTGTGACTATCAGGGAAGCGAACCCGGCTTTTCCAGCTCCCGCGGTCCCAGACCCAAAAGCTAGAGAGAGGATTCAAACAGCCATTTCACAGAGCAATTTGCGACAACAGCCGCTTCTAGAAGATTGAGCTCTTTTTTTTCGCCAGGATCAACCGGAATCGACCCGTATTTTCGCCGTCTATTGAAAAAAAGTTCCATGAGCCCGAGAGGACTGGCTTGCATTGGTAGTCTCCCTATAGCCGTCCATTGCCATTGCAATAGGCTTTTCTGTACGTCGTAACTATGTACGTATTATTGCCCCTTTGGTTGTCGCTGTACGAATTAGCTCGTATAAACTGCCAAACAGCCTTGAAGCAAAATATATCCCCGGCCCGAGTTTTACCTGCGTCGTATTACGAGTAGTTTTTTCTTTCCCTCCATCAACCGAGATACTTTCGATTTCTGATAGAACGGCCAATCATAAACGACAACAATTTAAGAGTTTTAACATACGGAGCAAGCCGGAGTGCAGTATGTCTCTAGAAGAAATGTGTCGGTTGTAACAATACAAAGTATTGGGTGATAGTTTAGCGCCCGCCAGCACGCCCAATGAGCCTTCTGTTCTATCCATATATCCCCCGCCAAATAAGCCACAACCGCTGTCCGTCCTGTCACACCCCGGTTGAGCTGCTCTAAACCAGAGAGTCCATAATACAACACAAGAGTATAAATATACTGACCGAGGGTGCAAATACGACTGCAATGGGAAACAAGGCCAAAGAGTGAAAACAGCAACCCAACTCTCGCTCGTCGTAAATTATTACGGGAGCAATACAACGAGTATTATTACGGGTCTCCGTCCCCTGTGCATCACATGGGGATGGGATTTTCATCACATACGTCGAGTTGTTTTCGGAGGCGCCGAGCTCTTTGAGTTCAGAATACATACGAGTAGAGAACCAGGGGAGGGAAAAAAGGTAGCAAGATGCTTGTGCCTTTTATTTGAATGTGTTTTCTCCTGTCTTTTTCATTTTCCTTCATTTCTCCTTATTTGCCGGCACTTTCGGCTGCTTACTCGTAGTTTTTTTGTCCTTTTTTTTCACTCCCGACACTCCGTTAGGACGCTTGAAGAGCAAATTCATGTACTCCGTAATACTCAGTACGAAGTACGAGTACTCGTATTATTATCTTCGGAGTATTCCCTGGTTGCGATTCTTTGTGTCCTCAGCTCCGCTTACATAAAAAACACGACGAGCGCATTGCGTCTCACAGCTGTCAACGTACTCGTACTCCGTACGGCACGAGTAACACTACTTCAATACTCCCATGCTTGCATCACGACGAATTGGGAGCCAGCTGTGCCACTGTCAGGTGAATTGCCGTGCTGCCACCGTGCGACCGCCGCTGCCGCAGTGCAGATCCGGCGCATTGGTAAAAAAAAATTTACCAGCCCCTACTCGTATCTCAGACCTCAAGCATGGCGAGTCGCAGATGCTTCGAAGTATTACGCCAGTACTCTGCATTTCGTCAGAGTGCTCAGTACGGTGTAATAAAAGAATCATTTTTGTAAGAAGCAAGAGGCATTTTGCTTGAGATAGGGGCTTTGAATAGCCAGCTTTTAAAAAAAAAAAAAAATAAATAAATAAATAAAAAATAATAAAAAATAAAAATAAAAAATAAAAAATAAAGACGCTACAGCGGGCACATGGCTCCGACTTGCCGAGATACTTGGCAAATACCATCAATTTTAGGCCTGTGCCAGGGGTGGTTTTTTTTTTTTTTTTTTTTTTTTTTTTTTTTTTTTTTTTTTTATTTTATTTTATTTTTTTTTTTTTTTTTTTAAATTTTTTGTTTTTTTTTTTTTTTTTTTATTTGTGTTTTTTTTTTTTTTTTTTTTTTTTTTTTCATATTTAAACTCTTTTT